>RJWM01001337.1:24249-159553 GCA_004363535.1 Dasyprocta punctata | reverse complement strand
AGTAATAAATTTTCATCATTTTATGATGGTAATTTTTTAAATTAAGTAAATGTGAGAAAATTCAAACAAAATCTGTAAATGCATAAATACTGAAATTCATTAAAATCTTAGCAATAGAAAACACTAGGGAGTTTCAATGTTCTCAAATATTTTCATATTTAATGCTGTTTTTCTAATATTTTTGCTATCACCATAATAAATGTAATTAAAACATATATCCCTTTAAGATCAAGTATTTTTTTAAAAGTAATTAATCAAAGATTCTGGTGTCAGGTCCAACACGAGAGTTTGAAAGTTGCCACTTTTTTACTTGGAATAACAGCAACAACAACAAAAAAAACTGAATAAACTAAAAATCAACTACATTTCCTGGACTCATCAGAGGACTGAGTTTGAAAGGTAAACCATCAACTCAAAAACTAGAGAGATAGGAAATGCAGGTTAATACCTGAGATTTACTTAAGTAGATGGATTCATAAACTAATGTCACTTTGGTGGTAATTTCTGACAAATTGTTTTAGACTGTTGACTGTTGACAAAGCTCAATACCTAGCCAAATCAACAGGAATGTTCACACAAGAGACTTATTTACTTCAATTTCTCTTACCCATGTCCAATTTTCAACATCAACAAAATTTTATAAGCACATCAGTCTGAGAAGACAAACATTAAAATCAGATTTAGACATGATATAGACACTAAAATTACCAAAGAATTTTTAAAAGCTACAAGCAATATAGTAAAGGTGTTGAAAAAAATACATGGCATGTATAGCTCCCACTGGGTTATGTCAACCACCATCTGCCATGAGTCTTTCACCAGAGCCAAGCAGTTTTGGTGCCTTTTGCTTGAATCACCAAAACCGTGAGCAAAATAAGCATCCTTTCTTCATGAAGGTACTCATCTTAGGCATTCACTATTTTAATGAAAGAGAGACTAACAAATGTCTATTACGTAAAGTGGAGCAGTGATGTATGAAAGTGAATGATCCATGTGATGATGGGTTAAAATTGTCATCGATGTGTCATCAATGTGAGATCATGTTTAGATTACTGCAGATACTGATGATTTCATATGGAAACATCTATAGATATGAATATACACATGATTTAATGCTTTGTCAACTGAGAAGGACTACAATGGTACCCCAGTAGGAATAAACATTGAATGCCCAAATCTTGGTTTCTGGTATAACTGTCCTAGAAGAGGTACCAGAATATCTTTGAAAAATGATTGGCACTTGTGATGTTCCAAAGTTAGAAAGTACTTGAAACAAACAAAAAACTCTCACAACAGTAAAAGTATATCAAAGTCATATGACAGTCAACTGAAAGATTTCTCAGTGAAGAAAGCTGGAACAATTTAATGAAAAACATAACTAAATATCAGGCTATAATCCAAAGTATAAAACGTATACTGATAGAAATAAAAAATGAATAAATAAATGGAAAGATAAACAAATTTCCCATGTAGAACAATTCTAAACAATTTACATAGATAATCTGACCTTAGGGAGGTGGAGCATCAGTCTCCAATTTATTCTTTTTGTTCTTTTTTTTTTTTTTTTTTTTTTGAGACAGGGTCTCCTTGTGTTGCCCAGGCTGGCTTTCAACTTGAGATTCTCATGATTTAGCATCCTGAGTGGCTGGGATTACAGGTGTGTGCAAAGGCACCTGGTTGTCCCCACTTTCTGGGTGTAAACTTTTCATAGCAACTTCCAAGAAGTTAGTGTAAAGACATGGGAATGGAAGAATGGGAAACTTTTCAGTGAAGAAACTTGGCAAACACTACCTCAAGCAACGTGATCAAAGTTAATATCAACAGGCATGTATCAAATTGATAACATGCACCTTTCTTACAATGTGATAAGAATATTACTTCATCTTTGTGTTCTTCCTCTTAAAAACAATTTACTCAGGTAATTATCATGAAAAACATCAAACAAAACCAAATTGAGAAACATTCTACAAAATACCTAACCAATAATCCTCAAAACTGTCCAGATCATCAAATGAAGTCTAAAATGTTTCACAACCAAGAGGAGCATAAGGAAACATGACCACTAAATGTAAAGGGATATCCTGGACAGGATTCTGAAACAGAAAACAAAAAAGACTTCAAGATAAAACTAGAAAAATTCAGCTAAAGTATTGAGTTAGTAGTAAGGCATCAATATTGGTTTATTAATTTTGGAAAAAGTATCATACAAGTAGAAGTTTTTAATAATATATAAAACTAGATTTGCCATATTTGCAAGTTTTTCATACTATTTTTACCATAACTGGTTAAATCCAGAATTGCTCTCAGAATTAAAGTTTAATTTTGAAATTAACCAATACATTCAAAAATTTCTTGTAGCTTATTATTTTAAAAGCTTTATTGAAGCATGATTGATAAGCAAAAACTGCTTATATTTGATGGGTACAACTTGATAAATTTGAACATAGACAAACACTGATGGCACACTATTGCCACAATCAAGTTAAGGTTATATCCAATATCTCTTAAAGTTTTTTGGTCCCTGTGTTTTGTGCTTTGTTTGATTGTTTTATTTTGTTTTATTCTATTTGTTTGGCAAAAGCACTTAACAACATATCTACCCTGATCAAATTTTCAAATGCTTAGTATTGTACTATTTACTATAGATATTGTGCTTGTACAACAGAATTTGCCTAACATTACTGAAACATTATAGTTATTGAAAGAACACTTCTTCTTTCCCCCACCACTGACCCCTGGCAAATGCTTTTGTTTTTTCTGCTTCTATGAGTCCATTAGAGATACCACATGTACCTATTAATCCTGATTTGTCTTTGTTGGATTAAGAAATGCCTGGAAAATTGATAAAGCACACTCCTGAGTGTGTCTTAGTTGGTCATGGAGGTGTGACCTGGGCTACTATATATGGTCCCTACTCTGTTCTCCAATAATGTTCCCCTCCTGTGCTTCCTATCTGCCAAGAACTGAACCTGGCTATCATGAACTACTGTACTTCCTGGCTACCTGACTGCCACATGTCTCTGCCATATTTTTGCTTGGAGCCAGCCGACTATGGACTAAAAACCCTGAGCCATGAGCCAAATTAAGACTTTTCCCCTTTAAATTCTGTGCGGAGTATTGTGGCCCAATGAAAGCTGATTAATACAGAAAACTGGTACAAAGAGTCAGGCTATTGTACCTTAGCATGTGGTTTATACTTATACTGTACCTTAGTATGTGGTTTAGAAACTTTTGGAATTGGCTTAGGGGAGATATTTGGAAAAGTTTATAGAGAAGCAGGCTGGAGAAGGTTTACAACGCTGCAAACAGAGCAATATGAGTAATTCTGGTCAGAGAACAGAAAGCCATAATGCTGATACAAATAGAGACAATAAAGGCAAATCTCAGAAAGTTTCACCTAAGAATAAGGATTCCTTTGGTAGCTGGACTACAATCCATGTGTCTTATGGTATAGCAGAAAATTTGTCTATATTTTGACCATGTCTGTGTGAAGACTAAAATTAAGGGCAGTAGACCAATTAATCTGCAGATAAATTTCAAAGCAGCCTAACATTCAGGCAGTGCCATTGGGACTGTTGACTACTATTAGACAAATTCACAATGAGAACCTGAGGCAAAAGAAAAGTAGAAGATTTTGAAAAATTTAAATTTAGCCCATAAGAAACTATGTGCAAAACTGGGAACAAAGGGAGTATGGCTACCAAAGAGGTTAGCCCCATAAAAATGGAAATCAAATACTTTATACAACACAAAAAGAAAGATGTTTGAAGGGCATCTTGGGAATCAGCAAGCCCCCACCTGCAGAAGAATCAAGTGTGCAAAAGTATAAAACTTTCATTTGAGAAGAGTCCCTGGATCCATGGGCCAAGGAAATCTGACTACTACTTCTTCTGACACAGAAGACCTTGGCATGGTCTATGTGTTTCTGGCAGTCAGAATGCAAGAGCTGTGGGGTCAGGGTGAACCAAATAAGAACTTTCCTCCTTTAAATTATGTCTGTTAGATACTGTGTTCCGGTAAGAGGAAATCTGATTTATGTACTTCATATAAATGAAGCCATGCAATACTTGTCCTCTTGTAATTGGTTTACTTCATAGCATGTCCACCAGGTTGCAAGGAAGAGAATTTCCTGCTTTTAAAAGTGTGAATAATATTCCACTTTAAATACATATCACATTTCCTTTAGTCATTTATCAATCGATACTTGGTCTGTTTCAAAATGTTGCCTTGGGACAACACTTCAGTGAACACTGGAGTGTAAACATGTGTTAGAGATCCTGATTTCAGTTCTTTTGGATAAATATTCAAACGACTCAGAAGTGGGACTGTGGATCATATGCTAGTTGTATCTTTATTTTACATTATTTTACAGTCCTACCAAATGTTTACAAGACTTTTGATTTCTTCACATCCATCACGAAATTTATTTTTTTCTTTCATCTTTTGGTGTTAGCCATCCTGCAGATGTGATGTGATATCTCATTGTGGTATTGATTTGAATGTCATTGGACAAGCTAAATTTTACCTCTAAATGAATGAGAAAAATAAGAACCAGGCCCAAAGTTAATAGAAAAAATGCATAATAAAAATTAGTGGAGGGGGGAAAAGTCAAATAGAAACTAAGGAAAAAATCAACAAAACCAAGGGTTAGTTCTTTGAAAAAATAAAATTGAAAAAAACTTTAGCTGGATAAAGAAAAAAGAGAAACAATTCAAATTAATAGTCACAAATGCAATAACACAATTGTAATAGGGGACCTCTTAATACCCCACTGTCACAAAGAGATAGATCAAATAGACAAAAAGTTGGCAAAGAAATAACAGAACTGAATCAAACCTGTGAACAAATACACTTCGTAGATATTTACAGACTGTTCCACCCAACCACATCAGAATACACATTCTTCTTAGCTGTGCATAGGATATTCTCTAAAATAGATCATATAATAGCCCATAGAACATCCTTCAGTAAATGCAAAGGGACTGAGATTATCCCATGCATATTATCTGACCATAGTGCTCTGAAATTGGAAATTAATGGCAAAAGAAACTGTAAAGCCTACATAAACTCATGGAAATTGAATAACAACCTCTTGTACAACCAGTGGGTTACAGGTGAAATTAAAGAAGAAATTAAACAATACTACAATTCAATTAAAATGCAGAAATAGCATACCAAAACCTGTGGGACGCAAAGAAAGCAGTCCGAAGAGGAAAATATTTAGCAATGAATTGTCACACCAGGAAAACAAAATGAGCACAAATAAACAGCCTAATGCTACATCTCAAACTTAGAGAAAAAGAAGAGCAAGTCAAGCCCAAAGCACCTAGAAGAGAGGAAATTACAAAGATCAGAGCAGAAATCAGTGCAACTGAGACTAAGAAAACAATACAAAAAATTAATGAATCAAAGAGCTGATTCTTTGAGAGAATAAACAAAATTGATGAACCTCTAGCCAACCTTATCAAGAAAAAGAAAGAAAAAACTCAAATTCATGCAATAAGGAATGAAAAAGGTGAAATTCCTACAGATCCTATGGAAATTCAGAAGATCATGAATACCTACTTTGAAAACCCTTACTCACAAAGGGTGGAAAACACAGAGGAAATGGAGAGATTTCTAGAAACATGAATTACTAAAGCTGAATCAAGAAGATATAACAATTTTGAATCACCCAATATCAGCTACTGAAATTGAAAATGTGATTAAAAACTTACCAACAAAGTAAAGCCCAGGTCCTGACAGTTTCATGGCTGAATTCTGTAAGAAATTTAGAGAAGATTTAACGCCAATACTCCTCAAAATTTTCAATGAAATTGAAAGGGAAGCAATTCTTTCTAACTCATTCCTCGAGGCAAGTATTACTCTGATACCAAAATCAGAGTAAGACCCAACCAAAAAGGAGAGCTATAGGACAATCTCCTTAATGAACATCAATGCAAAACTTCTCAATTAGATACTGGCAAATAGAATGCAGCAAATCATCAAGAAGATTATACATCATGACCAAGTGGGATTTATCCCAGGGATGCAAGAATGGTTTAACATATTCAAATCAATAAACATAATACCCCACATCAACAGAGCTAAAGACAAAAGCCACTTGATCATCTCAATATATGCAGGAAAAGCTTTTGATAAAGTCCAACACTTGTTCATGATAAAAACCCTACAGAAACTTGGAATAGATAGTACCTACCTCAATCTGATAAAAGCCATCTATGACAAACCAACAGCCATGGACAAAAACTGAAAGTTTTCACTCTAAAATCAGGAACAAGACAAGGATGTCCACTATCACCACTCCTACTCAATATAGTTCTGGAAACATTAGCCAGAGCAATTAGACAAGAGAAAGAAATAAAAGGAATAAGGATAGGAAAGGAAGAAGTTAAATTATCACTATTTGCAGATGACATGATACTCTACATAGAAGATCCCAAAAACACTATCAAAAAAATACTAGGGTTAATAAGCAAATTCAGCATTGTAGCTGGACACAAAGTCAACACTCAAAAATCAATAGCATTCCTGTACACAAACAACAAACTCACTGAGAGAGAAATTATGAAAATGACACCTTTCACAATAGCATTCAAAACAATTAAATACTTAGGAATCAACCTAGCAAAGGATGTAAAAGACCTATATATTGAAAACTGTAGTATTCTAAAAAAGGAGATTGAAGAGGATGTCAGAAAATGGAAAGATACCCCTTGCTCTTGGTTAGGAGGAACAGACATGGTGAAAATGGCCATACTCCCAAAACTGTTACACAGATTTAATGCAATTAGGATCAAAATCCCATTTGCATACCTTACACATCTAGAGAAGACATGCCTAAAATCCATTTGAAAACAGAAGAGACCTAGAATAGCAAAGGCTATTCTGGGCAACAAAGACCAGGCAGGAGGTATCACAATCCCTGATTTGAAATTATACTAAAAAACTACAGTGATAAAATCAGCATGGTACTGGCAAACAAAATACAATAAAAAAACAGGCCTGAGGATCAATGGAACAGATTAGAAGATGCACACAAAACTACAAAGACACTTAGCCACCTTATCTTTGACAAAGGAGCTGATCATATTCAGTGGAAGAAAGATAGCCTCTTTAATAAATGATGCTGGAAAAATTGGCTTTCTACATGCCAAAGACTGAAACTAGACCCATGTTTATCACCATGCACTAAGCTAAAGTCAAAATGGATCAAAGATCTAAATATTAAAACAGAAATCCTAAATCTACTGGAAGACAAGATAGGTAGAAATCTTGAAGACACAAGGGTAGACAAAGAGTTCATGAACAAAACACAAACTGGGAAGTACTTCAAAAAATCAACAGCTGGCATCTCTTCTTATTAAAAAGTTTTTGTCCTTCAAAAGAAATCACCAATAGAGTGAAGAGAAAGCCCACAGAATGGGAAAGAATTTTAGCCAGCTGTCCCTCAAACAAAGGACTAATATCTAGAACATGTAAAAAATTGAAAAACATCAGGCCCCCCAAATTCAAAGACCCAATTCAAAAATGGGCATCTGAGATGAACATGCACTTCTCAGAGGAAGAAATACACATGGCAAATAAATACATAAAGACATGCTCAACATCACTGGTTATTCGAGAAATGCAAATTAAAACAACACTGAGATTCCATCTCACTCTAGAAAAAAATAGCTACCATCGAGAAATCAACTGATACCAAATATTGGCAGGGTTGTGGGGAAAAAGGAACACTTCTCCACTGCTGGTGAGAGTGTAGATTTGTGCTACCATTGTGGAAATCTGTGTTGAAATTTCTCAAAAAACTGGGATTGGAAGTTCCATTTAATCCAGCTATTCCCCTTCTGGGTATTTTCCCAGAAAAATTGAAAATGTCATATCACAGCAATATATGTGCACCCATGTTTATAGCAGCACAATTTGTAATAGCTAAATCCTGGAAACAACCAAAATGCCCATCAACCACATAATGGATAAACAAGATGATGTATTTTTATACAATAGAATATTACTAAGCTATAAAAAGGATGATCTTGAGGCTTTTGTAGGTAAAAGGAGGCAAATTGAGACCATAGTCATAAGTGAAATAAATCAGGCTCACAATTATAAATACCATATTGTCTCTCTAGTATAAAAAATAACAAAAATAAAAATCTGAAAGAGTAGTAAGATTTTAAATATACAATATATATTGTAATAATGAAAGGGAAAGAAAGTGCTCAAAAGGACAGAACAACTAGGATAGGGGAAAGGAAAAAAGGAAGAAATGAAAAGATTACATGCATGTTGGTAAACACAAATGTATGTATGTGTATATATGCTAGATAGATAACTATATTATTTATATATGTTAGTTCATCAAAAAGAACTGCTCGTGCTGTCGTTTCTTGATCACTTTTGTGCCTAAGTTTTATAACCTGAACAACAACTTCTAAGACAACAATGTGCAATATATTAACTAATGTTAATTCCCTACTTATTTTTGAAATCCTGTATCACTTCTATCGTTTTTTTCTGTTTTTCTTTTTTAAAAATAAAAAAATTTTAAAAATTAATAGTCACAAACAAAACACATAACTGACACCAAAGAAAAAAGAAATACAATGCACCAATAATTACACACTAATTGGACAACCTAGAAGATATGGTTAGATTTCTAGATGCAAACAATTTATTAAGACTGAATTGTTCATGACTTTTAAACTTAAAATGATCAAAATATTAAACGAGCAAAATTTCAATAGTTTAGGTTTTTTTAAAAAACAAAAGATTAAAGGGAATGTTGTTTCACAACTTGATTTTGCCTGGTCTTCACAGTGTGGTACAGAGAATAGAGAAAGAATGGCTGCATGTTGAGATGAAGCAGACCCAGGGAAAGTAAGAAAAGATCAGATACAGTTTTTAAAAAATGAGAAATATTACAGTGACTAGAGTTTGGAGTGTGTGATCCTGCTGTAACAAAGATTATCTTTGTGACTTTGCCCAAGAAATATCATTTCATGGGCCTGAAGTTTCTTTGCACAATAATATTTACATCAAAGAACTGATGTATGAGTGGAATAAAATAAATAGTAAATAGCAATGATTTTAATAACATTAGCATCAACAGCTCTGCTATGTGAGCTTGTGTCATATGATGATATTCTACACCTATTTCTTCTTTTTATTCTCAGCTGTATCCTTGTGAGAATGGTATCATTGTTCTCATTTTTTATTGGAAAATGGACAGTTAGAAAATATCCAAGTCATACAGCAAATGGAAAGCTAAATGACATTTGTCTGGCTTCCAACTCTTTGCAGTTTAATGATACTAGAATGCCCATAAAAATGTCAAGAATTAGGGCAGCAGGAATGAGTGGGGTACGTGTTATAAGTGTTACGGAACAATTGTATGAGTAATCCAATCTGGCAGGACGCCTATAAAACACTTCTTGACTACATTGTGTTTAGAGTTATCTATATTGGCAGCATATTTACCTAAATTATATTTTGTACAGATAAATGTTAAATGTGGTGTGCATTCTTTGGACATTCACTGTTGATGCCAACCTAAGAAAGGCAACACAGAAGTATACTCACTTGCTTACATGGTAAAGATTTATACTTTGTCATTTATTTATTTTGCAACTAGATACTTGAGAGCCTCTCACTGTTAAATTGTTTGCACTCTGTTAAATGATTTGATGCTTATGGGTCCCAGATGTCCTGAAAATGTTCCCACACCCTTGATGACTCCCTCCATACACTCATTACTGACTTAGCATGGCTGAACATATTTACAAATTCTAGGTCACCATCTGCAAAGATGTTATGTTGTGCCTATTTCAAATAAAAAGCATATTCTTATATTTTATGAATAATGCAATGGCCTTTGAAGAATATGATAACATGGGAGTATAATAATCAATGGTGTATCTTTGTGGTTAGGAGTTCCTAACCATATCTAACATATCTGCCTAATTACTGATTTTGTGCCTTTGAACAAGTTAGGTGACTTGGACAAGTCTCAGTTTTCTGATCTAAAAAGTAGGCAGAATTATACCTGCTCAGATTGTTATAAAAATTGGGTAAGATTTATGTAAAGGGTCCAGTGCTGAGCACATAGTGATTTATTAAAGGATTGGGTTTACTAAGATATGAGCATAATAATTTTGCATAGGAATTTTAAGTCCTTTGCAAACCATATTTTTTAAACTGCTTGTCTCTGTTATCTGTCTATTTTCCCATTAAAAAAAGAAACAAAAGTAAAAAAAAATAGAAGTTATTTCTTGAGAAACTTTTTTCAATACCCATTGAGCAGAGCATACTGAGCTCTCCTGAATGTTGAATTATCAAAAAGGAGATCCAGAGGTGAAGAAACAGAATGAGACAGACTACTCACATGTGGCCTGGGAAACAGTTGGAGGAGTCAGTGGTGGCAGAGTTGATGGGGGAGAGATTTTCTTCCACTTTCTCTAAACTCACTCATAATTCCAATTAATGAGATGTACAAATACACCTCAACAAACTTGCTGAAGTTTGTGGTCCATCAGAGGAAGGGTGTTTTTCAGGCAAGTGCAGCATTCATGGTGTGGGCTCAGACACTACCATTGCGCTTCTGAGATGAGTGCCAATGGGCCTGGCATGAGAAGAAGCCAGGTGACCCAGAAGTAAAGGTTGGATTTATTTTCCCTAGTGAGGGGATGAATAGAAGATGAGATAAATGAAAAAAATTAAAAGATTCAGATGCTCTGAGAGCTGCAGCAGGGCTGAGTTGAGATAGCTGATACCAGAGCATCAAAATGATAGACTTTTGTCAAAGCCTCACTTCCTCTTCATTACCAGGTGCCTTCTGGAAGAGGACTTGGAAATGTGCAGAAGGCACAGGCCTGTGAAGAACTGGTACATTTTATAATCTTGACTGAGCATTATATAAAGGAATAGCTTAATTTTGTAGATTATTTCCCCTATCAATATCCAGTGTGTCATGGCTCAGAATAAAGTCTGAATTAGAGACAAAACAAAGATGCATTGTCTTCTCTGAAATTCTACACTGTAGTATAAATACACAGGTGGCCTCATTACATTGTTATTACTGCTCTGACTTGGGGTTATTAACATCCTCAACACTTTTTAACCAGACCAACTCTAAGTGGAATTTTTGAAGAGATAGTGATTGACATGATCTAAGAACTGATTGTCTTACCCATCACTCTGGCTTCTACCACATGCTTAAATTTGTCCTTTCATAGCCTTTGGCACTATAGTAGGGGTTCAAAGCTCTCAACAATGCTTTATAGTTCTAAATGCATCAAAGCCACAAACTTGATCTCCTTAGCACTGGATAGTAACCAACTGAGCTAATAATAACTGTAAGGCATGCAGACAAATCCCTAACCAATCCGGAAGACTTCCAAATGTCAATAATGAAGACATTGTTACCTACACAAGGGTTTTGAGAAATGCTTGTCCCTCTCTGGTATTTTTTCTGGATTCCAAAAGGTAGTTGAACAGTATTTAAAAGAAAGATAATAAAAAAACAGCTTTCAAACGTGAGTTCAAATTGTCAAACATAGCATGCAAAGCCTCATTCACAGCTATCAGGCTAAAGAGACAGTGATGCAATAGAAATTGAAAGAGAATAATCTGCTGCAAAGTCTATTTGAGAGGACTCTTCATTAAAGAAAGTGGGCATAGTTAAAAACCTAGATTTGCACATGCCAGCTAGACCACTGCAAGTCTGATCATGCTATTTGTACATTAAATTTTCCAACACCCATCAAACTATGTTCAATTTTGCCTTGCAGATGTCAATAAATCTGAATTTGACATCACAGATCTTAAATAGTTACAGTATTGTCTAAGGGCTAAAGTTGTCACAGATCATTTGGCAAGTAAGAAATATTCCAGCCTGTTAAATTTGCATTCATTCATTCCCATCTAAAGGAGACCACTGTACTTAGGTCAGGCATAGAAGCTAACAAAATGTGAGCATTAGTTTTAGAATACTTCCATTCATTATTAAGACAATATATGACAAATATGTAATATATAATATGTATGTAATATAATAATGTATACCATATAATAATATTAATGCTTACTCTTTGAGACTTAGCAATATGTTTTTGAGAACAAATAGCAGTTAAATAAGTCACATCCCTCTTCACAAGAATTTTATTGGTGAACAGGTTTCCCAGTAAGAGATGGAAACGAAGTAGGCCTGCTGAGCGGGAAATGGAGCCATGATCGAGATTCTACCATGGGCAGTGTAGAGTTGAGGAAAAAAATGTTCTGATACTGACATCCAAGTTTCTGTCCTTCCTTTGAAGGAAAAATAATTATATGGTACCAACATCAGAACATTCTGTAATTGTGATAAGTCAAGACAAAAATATAATCATGTATGAATACAAACAGAAAAAAAAATCTCATCCCTGCCACATAATTTGACAAATTATCTTTCTCTCCTGGTCAATGTGAATGGCTGCTTCACTATCAGACTAAGTTTTACCTTCACGCCATTTTTCTCGACTTCAAGATAAGAACTATTAATCATGGAATTACCTCTGATTCCACTCATGAATAAAGCCCCACATCCTTAAATCTGCCCCCAAATCACCTAACCCTTGACAAATCCTACCATAAGTAATTTCTAAGACTTTTTTATTGAGCTTCTCCACAAATTCATAATGCAACAAGTCAATAAACCTAAAATAGGTCAAATAGTTTCTGGTGATCTGTGACTAATGAATGACATCTCTTTGTCCCTTCTTTTGAGATTCATGAAATCTCAAACAGTCAGACTTATAAATTCCTTAAAAAATTCTTAAAATTGTGTGCAGTCTGAATTGCAGTCTCTATCCAATGATGTGTATGAAAATTCTACAATACATTATTATGAGTCCTTTAATAAATGCAACTGGTGCTGAAAAAGCACAATGGTGTATTACTCTGCTACAAAGAAGGATGACTTTAAGTCATTTGTAGGAAATGAGTGGCTTGAGATCATAATGTTAAGTGCACTAAGTCAGACACACAACTTAAATAGCACATGGCTTCTCTTATATGAGAAACATAAATAAAGAGAAAAGTAAAAGTTAGATAATAGGAAACAAGAAGATCTTTCACAAACAGGAGGGACATGAAGAGATGGAGAGAGGGGATTTGGAGGAAGGGGAAAGGGATGAAAAAAATTAGATATGTTATATGCATGTGCCAAATTTCTTTAAGGAATGCAATCTTTATATACTGTGCATATGTACTAATAAAAAAATGAAAAAAACTCACATGTCTTCCAGATTGCAAAACATTACTCAGTAGTGGGCCTCACTTATTAATTATTACATGGGTAACTATAGTTACTAGAAAATGTTTACCTACATTGGGTCGGAAGCCTACTATTTATTATCTTTACCAAGGCTCTACTCTCTTGACTTGTGCACAGTGAGACAAAGCTCTCTTCTATATGACATATTTTCAAACATTATAAAAGGGCAATCATAGTCCTCATGCTCACACACTTTTTCTGATTTTGATGTTCACTATCATTATATATCATCATTTCCCTGAGTTACATACTCTGAGCTATCTTAGACCTTCTCCAAACAGTGTACTTTTGCCTCTAGACCAGCATTTCACACAAGAGAAAATTACTTTTAGTTTGGGTTTGAATCTAAATTGTTCATTCATTGCCTCAAAATCATGTCAATGACATAGAATTTTGCCACATTGTTTAGTCCAATAGAAGGACAGAAGAGATTCTGGATTTTGATCATTTATCTTTTCATTTCCACTCTATTGTTCAAAAGCTTCATGACTTAAAATTCGAATGCCTCAGTTTTTCCAACAACAATTGGGAATAAAATTGTATCACATAGTTGTTGTGATGAAGAAATCTGAGTTGCGAAAGTATTTTTTACCAAGTGCAATGAACCTTATTATTTGTAATTATCTTTGAAATGCAGGAATACCCCTGCATCTATAATTTACTTAGAGTACATTTGTGCCTTTTAACTCTAAAACTTTAGGTTTATATTTATCCCTATTAAATTGCAAATTTTAGCTTTGACTCTGAATCTGACCCTTTGAAGAAATTCTTAACTTAAAGCCTCTGACCTATTTAATGCAATATCCATCTGAGTTGTATGTCACCCAAAAAATGAGATAAGATCTTCACTAAAGAGATGGCACACGTGTTGAACAGTAAATGTATGAGGCACAGACATCTGACATATCTGTAGGCCTTCCCTCTACACTGATGGTTCATTAACAACATCCTTTTGAAATGGTCGTTACCAAAGTCTACTAAGCAGTAAATTACTCAACCAAACTTTTGTTCAATTTTTACAGCATAAAAAATTCTGTCAAACGATTTATCTGAAATCTTGACACAGTCTTTATCATAACACAAAACCAATATCTAGGAATGCTATTAATGTATTCTAGGAATGTACCTAATATATTCATCTGGCATAACTTAATGACAAAATCTCATACCTTTCCTTCTTAAATCTTTATAGATATACCATTTTATCATTTTATAATATTTTCTGTCACAATATCAGCTTACTGGTTCACAGGTGTCACTAACTTTATACTGTTTTTAAAAATCAGGACAATATATGCTGATCTCCATCTTTCTCTGCAGCTGCTATTTGACATAACTTTTCATTCATCACCAACATTGGTTTATTGATTTCATCTTAACTCAATAAAAAACTGATAAATTCTTCATTGAACTCTAGAACAAATGCTGAACAGAGAAAGTATTAAGAATAATTCCCCTTGACATTACCAGGCCATAAAACCCTTTGGGGGATTACTATTTACATCAAAATTCAGTCAATGAAGTATTCCAATGAAGTAGGTTTTAAGCTAGTGACTTTCAAACTTTTTGATAGTGAATCACATTAAGAAGCACACTTTACATTGATCTCTTCCCTACTGTCTCTTGCACACACATGTGAGTACACACACACAGAGAGTCACACATAAATCTTACTACATCATATTTTTAACCTGTTCTGGAAAAAAAAGCTGGGCTCAAATCCATCAAACTGATTTTATGGTCCACTAATAAGTAGGCCACAATCCATGATTAGAGAAAGACCACTATGACACATCAATTTTTGCATTTTTCTTTTGATTGAACCTAATATTACACTACCTTTGCATAACCATCTTGAACGATATAGCAGTCAGATTGGATAAACTACACTGCAGTATCAACTCCAAAATCCTACAGGCTTAAAACTACAATGGTTTCTCAATTTCTCTCTTCTTTTTTTTTTCTTACTTTCTTTTTTATATTATTTCTTGCAGTACTGAGGATTGAACCCAAGGTCTGCACATTAAGCTACATCCCAACTGCACATCTCCCTTTTTTAAAACATTTTTTGAGACGGACTCTCACTAAATTCGCAAGTTGCCCACACTAGGCTCAAACTTACGATCTTCCTGCCTCAGGCTCCCAGAGTGCTGGGACTGCAAGCATGAACCACTATATCCAGCTATTTCTCAATCTTCATGTGAATGACTAGCTTCTAAGTCATCCTGACATAAGGACCAAAGCTGAGCAAGGCTGTCTTTATGTTACCATTATTGCCATGTAAGAAAAAGAAAAGTGGCAAATGATGAACTAGTTCTTCACTTGACTTTAGCACCTGAGTCATGCCTGCTTCCATTTTGTTTGTGAAAGCAAGTCAAAGGAGTACTTTCAAATCAACAATATCACACATTTTTTTCTTTTACCATGAATCCAAACATACTGAAAACAGAATACATCTCAACAATACTGATGACTGCCATAACCCAACCAAATATTCCATTTGGTATATGTGTCCCATCCACCCAAGACAGCAGGATGAAAGGTCAGTGATGCTCAATATTCTCTGTAGTCTCCAGTTCTACCTTCTGGGATATTCTGCCTTCTCCATTGTCCTTATTAGCTACATATGAAGTAAGTGTTGATGACTATGTCTTGGAGGTTGAAAAGTCAGTATTTATATATCAAGCAAATTCTCTTTCACTGTAAACTTCAGATTTTTGATAACATGAATTTCTCAAAAACTTTTTTCTCTTTATTCACTCAGATGTATTTGTAAATAGTTAAATTTACTATCATTTATAACATACTTTATATTGTTTCTCTTTATTTTTTAACTATTCATTGTTTCTGTCTCAGTTATTTCATCAATGCTGGGACAAAATGCCCAACACTCACAAGTTAAAGGAGCAAAGATTTATTTTAACTCAGTTTGTAGAGGTTTCAGTATATAACCAACTGGTTCCAAGGCAGGGCAGCATAGAAGAGGGCATCACAGAGGAAAAACATCTCTTGGCATGGCAAACAGAAAGCAACGTAGTCTTCCCACTTCTTTCTCTTTTTATCCCTTTCAGGCTGTGAGCCTATTGGTTGGTGCCACCCATACCCAGGCTGGGTCTTCCTTATTCAGTAAGTCCATCACCCATACCCAGAATGATGCTGAACCAATCAGTGGACTACTCCAGTATCACACACCCATGATCCATTCACTCCTCAAAGCCCCACCTAGGAGGTGATAGATATAAACGATAATAATTTCTATATTACTGTCTATATGTCCCCTGCCATATCTCACTTGCGTCAAACACAGTGACTTTTAAACTGCTTTTCCTAATCAGTGTTGTTCAATTCCAAAGATTCACTGATTGTTACTATTGTAATTGAGTCTTTGCTTTGAGATTAATTAAATTCATGGATTTTAACAAGGGGTGTAGAAACCATATTTTTGATTTGCTCCTTCTCTCAAAGCTTAGTTATTATAAGACTTGATGTTCAACAGCCTCCACATTTTTTATCTTTTACCCTTGAGTTTGGATTACAGTCACCTTCTCTAACCCTATGAAAATACTGAAGTTTGGATTGTATCTATCATCTTTTATTTCTGCTTATGAACAAACCAAAGCTTTCTTACACGTATCTCATTTTCATGATGCCTTGTCAAATGCAACAAAGATTAATCCTAACATAGACTGACATTCTCTTTTCCAGTCTCAACTTCTAGAACTTGAAGTTTACTATTGATTTGCTACTGACTTGTTTGCCTTCCGAATTATTGCAGGCAACAGGTTTATCAAGTGCTTTCCAACTTCATTACATAGGTCACCATCTTCCAAGCCATAAAACACATTTTCTAATTGTAATATGAACAATAAACACATGCTATGTGTTTTACTGAAGTTTCGGTTCACGTTGTAGCAGAACTTTAATTGTATCCAGGTTCCAAATCATCTAGTAAAGGCTATATTACACTATTGGGGCTTAAAATTGCAATGGATCATTTTCATTTATGCTATGCACCAAATGCAGGCCAGATGGGACCCTGCTGTATTTGTCCTCTCTTAGGGACCAGGCCAAAGGAAATCTGTTTCCGTGCTTTCACAGTTGCTGCAGCAGGAAAAAGGTACATGGAGATTTCATACTGATGCTTACATCTTGTTTACAAGGTCACATGACAATGCTTAATATTAAAGATGAAGAACTAAACTCATACTATGTGCCTAGAAGGGACCCATATGAAATATTTGGGGTTAAAACATTGCATGTATATATCTTCATTTAATTATCAACATGATCATGCAAGTTAAAAACTAACCATTATTATCATGTGGAAACTAAGATTTTGCAAAGGGGAAAGACACAAAACAGGTAACCAAACATTGAGACTGAATTTATTCTTCCTCTATGCTTATGTGCTTAGTCACTTAGATACAGTTAAAAAAAAAAAGAAAAGAAAAGAAAAACAGGGATATAGTACTTTAACTCCCTACCCCTCCTCTCTAAAGCTACTTACTGCTTAACTTGTTCAGACATACATGTTTCTTCTCATTCTTTTCCAAAAGTCACCAAGAAGATTACTCTTTAACATTCCCTCCTATTGTAGCATTAATGAGACTAGGCAAAATGACTATAGTAGATGGATTCTAAAATAAATCTTGATACAATGGAAGCTTATCTCTCATTTGTGTTACAAGGCAGGTTTTTATTTCCTGTTAATTGAATGTCTGTTCACTAGATACAGTTTAGGAACTCTATTTCTACACCATGTTTCTGTTTCACCTGAGGGCTTTGCTGTCATCTGAATTCCATAGATGTGTAGGCGAGAAGTTGTATTCATCAATTCTCCTCATATTCTATTATGAATATTAATCAATAACCATACTCAGCTAGAAAAGAAGTGCAAAGTGTAGTCCTTAGCTAGGTAGCTGTACCTAGCTACAAGTCTTTAACTATGGAAGAGGAGAATGGAGTTTTTGGACAGTTGATTCACCCTATCACCCACACATATACAGGAACATACTCATACACTCACTCATTGTGTTCCATCAGAACCTGTTCCCAGGAAAGGTATGATATTAGTGACTTACACTTTAATGGACATTTAACTCAATAGTTCTGAAAGTTTTTGCATGGAAGAAACCTTTAAATGTATCTAATAAAATTTCTCTAAATGAGGTCTTATAGTCAAGAAATTTGGGAAATGCTGGTCTAAAGAAAATATTTTTGCTTTTTGCTTTTTTCCAGATTTTTCATACCATCTGAATATATTAATTTAATTTATAAATCTTCAAGAAATGAATACTCATGAGAATTTTCCCCAAATTATTTGACCATAGAACTCCATTTCTGAGAAGCAGTTTTTGTCATTTTGCAACTTAGGGTGCCTAGGATACTCTGATTTGGAAAACCAGTTTTGAGTTAAGAGGAATTTAAAACTCTGGGGAGCTTGAATATATCGGGAACTGAGTTCCTAATCCTAAAATTATAACATATAAGATGTTTCTCCACATATAGGTAAAAGTAGGCTCCTATGTCTGTTTTTTTGCAGTACATCTCTGTGAAAAGGGGTGCCTGAGTCCTGACTGTCTGAACTGAAGAATACCTTCTGCTCTGACAGATGGGGGCCTGACAAGCTGTTGTTGCTATCAATGCAATGCAAATGTGAATTCTCTTTACAACTTTGAACAATGTTCTTTTATAGCACCAGAGAACCGGTCTTAGGCTCTCAGGAGCCCTACCAAAGAGTGGTTGTCCTCATTTCTGTGAAGTCTCCACCCCACTCTGTGCTCCTTGTCTGGAGCCAGATAATAAAAATAATCCCCAAAACAAACAAAATATTTTGCTTGCTGGCCAAATTTCAGATCAATAGAACAGTTGGGAGGGAGCCAAGATTCAGAAGCTCGCATGTTGAGAGAGGCTGCAGATCATTAAAGATGAACAGAGCCATAAAACACCAGCACAATTGGCACAACTGTGTGCCCTGCCTTTGGCAGACTCTGTATGGAGCCCATGCATGGAACATTCCTGGAAACGAGCACACATCTTTCCACAAAAAGAGAAGGTGAGGCGTCTTAAGTCACCCCTAAGATGCACTGTGGGCCAGGGCAGGGAGGTGTGCTTTGCTTGATGCAGGTTCTGGATGATTGAGACTGTGTGTTGTGTATAGTGCTAGGGAGCTGTCAGTATCTAAAATAAGCCATAGCATCAGTTATGAACCAAGGTGTGGAGTCTTGTTCACATTCGACACACCTTGAAACAGTAAATAAACAACATTTTAATGCACACACACCAACTCTCCAAAATAAATGTAATCATTATGCACTGTAAACACATATTAATAAAAATAAATAAATAATTTGAGGCAGTTTTTAGAAATTATAGCTTAACACCTGCACTAATTTTTAATATACTGTCATCTGTTTGCTGGAAAAGGACTGTTTTTAGATGGAATAGGTTATTTCTCATTTGTAAACATAAATATGTGAATACGTATATAAATAAAATAAAATCTATTCTGAAATCAACATAAAAAGTATGGAAGGATAGATTGAAAATCTATACCCTGTGGCTCAGTCAGGTTTGTCTGATTGGTATCCCTTACTCTAAAGAAACACTCAATTTTAACATTAATTATTAACTTTTAAAGAAAAGGTAGACTTTGCTGTGAAAATGTTGTTCTCCGTACAGAGGAATTTACCACAAATTCTTTTTTTTTTAATTTGTGGTATATATCACATGGAGCAAAATGCATGGATTAACTGACATTTGAGCTATTTTCTAGGTTGACTTATAAATAAAATTGTTAAAGCATTTTTATACAACTCTTTTTGAAAACATGTATTTGTCTTTTTCTTGGGTAGAAACCTGGGAATAGTATCCTCGTCTCTGAAAATAAATGAATGATTCACTTTCAAAGAAATTGTCCAATACCTTTCCAAAGTGGCTGGATACGTAGCTTTTGTGATAATCCACAGTTCCACAAATATTTGTAATATTTAGGAAATTCTAATAGGTATGAAATATATTTTATTACAGTTTTAATTTATATTTTCCTGAGAAATAATTACGTGTAATACATTTGTGTACATATAGACACTTTGTCTTTTTACTACAGGGTTAGTTTTTTACTAGTACATGTTTGCAGTATATAATGATTGCAATTATCTTGGGGAGTTGATACATGTACATAATACATCTTAACTCTTTTTCTTTCTTTTTTCTTTCTTTTTACTTTCCTTGTTTCTCCTTGATCTTTCTGCAGGGTTAGTTTTTGAAAGACTTGTACAGTAAATTCTAATTTCATGTATCTACACAGATTTATAAATTATAGTTATCTTAGTATCTGTAGTATGTAGTAAGTTCTGATTTAGTAAATTACTAAATTCTTCTACAGTAAATTTTGACTTCATTTATCTATATAGATATATAAATTATATTTATCTTAATATCTCTAGTACTTAGTTAGTCTCAAAAATATTCACTGAATCAAATATAAGTATAATCTACTATTTGGATAACAAATGATTTTAAAAATTTATTGGCAGAAATATAAATGAGACATATTTATGAATAAGGTTAGCAATAGGTATGTTATCCATGGCCCAACAAAATGAATTCACTCAATATCTTCATGGATTTAAGTAGTCGAGGACACATGTAAACCCATATATGACTCATAGCAAATCTTCTGGTTAGGGCAATGGCGGTTTCAATACTAGATATTCAAACACAGAGCAGAAGAAAAAGAAAATGAATACAATAATGAAAAGATAAAGTGTTTTTATGAGTTACTTACCAAAGGTAAAAATATGTCAATCACAACCTTGATTTAACATCTTGACAAAAATATGTTCCTTCAGATGATGAACAGTCCTTCTTCTAACAAGTACATTTACTGTGACTATGAACTATATAGTGATTTAATCTGTGGGTAAGCTGTGTTTTCAGATTTATTAGTAACAAAATACATATCAAAAGTGATTTAATTATATTATAGTCAGATCAGAATTACTATACAGACATAAACAAACACACATATATGGCAGAATAAAATTTGTTCTAACAAATTTTTTATTAAGTATGTTTCTAAGTGTTTCTAATCTGCTTTTGTGTTTTTCCTTTCCAAACGCTATCTTCTCACAAAATCTTAACCTTGAGTCTGAACAAATAAAGCAGAATCATGCATGTGCATCTTTTCACCTGTTATGAGGAACCAAGAAACAATCTAGCAGGGAAGAAATACCAAGTAATAATTTCTGGCCTGAAAGTATATAATGTAGTATGAGTAGGACATTGGAATAACTTACTGGTAGATTTGAAGGGTTTTTATTTTTTGTTTTTATCTTTTGGTATGTGATATTCAAGAAGATATACTCATGGCTTAATGTCTTAGATGTATTATGTTCTTTTTACAATCGCTGCATTCCTATTGACATTTGGAAATCAAAACCACATTTTATCTGCATTTAGGTTGTCTACTGTTTTAAGAGCTCTGATGAATTCTGTCTTAAATCAAGTTACCTTTGGTAATCCAAATGCTATCTCCTTGACTTATCTTAAATTTGGAAACACAGTTCTTATAACATGGATGGTAAATCTAGATATTTCTTCCTCCACTGTGGCTCAGTAATCTATTATTTGCATTATTGTATTATAAAATTCTATACTTTTTATATTATGCAATTAAGTAATATCTTTCTACTATGTA
Source organism: Dasyprocta punctata (assembly GCA_004363535.1). Classification (NCBI taxonomy): domain Eukaryota; kingdom Metazoa; phylum Chordata; class Mammalia; order Rodentia; family Dasyproctidae; genus Dasyprocta; species Dasyprocta punctata. The sequence goes on along the minus strand of RJWM01001337.1, from coordinate 137,540 downwards.
CATTTGTTCTGATTCTTTTAAAATTGGATTGATTCTCATATTTCAGGAAAGAAAGACTAGAGTAGTACAATTGGCAAAGATTTGGAAGAAGATTATATTTCTTTAAGTAATATTTAATCATGGTTCAAAACACATAGAAAAGAGAATTTGAGAATTTTGATTTTATCATCAACTTCCAAATGTGAATTAGGCACAGAAATTAGAAAGAGACTCCATTAATTTCTCTGAATAACTTTTAGTAGGAATTTTCACAGGCACTGAAGGAGTAGGGGATAAAGGAGGTAATTTATGGGATAGACTGTGGAGATGCAGACAGCATTAGAATTAAGAAATCCATATATCAAGAGACAGTTTAGGCTGGGTTTATCTGTCCACTTTACCCAAGCAAGAAACTGAAATATGTAAATGAAGTAATAACAATAGTTATGGCTGAAAATAGAGCTGGAAGCATTGCAAAATTAGCAAGTTAGCCCATGGCCAAAAGGCAGAAATTCAGTTAGAGTTTCTTAAAAAAATGTTCCACTAGAATGAACCTGTGTTTTCTGCAGAAAACCACAGAAGCAAATAAAGATATAAAATGATGGATTTCAGGAAGCTTGTATTATTTCTTTTAGATAGCTACTTTGGCCTCAGAGAGAACCTGAGACTAGATACTGAACGTAGGTGGGCCGTCGGAACAACCTGCTTGGCTGGTCACTGGGCTAAAGCCATAATTGGAAGCTGAGTTATATTCCGGGTAGCATGAGTCAGCTATTTTTGACCCTATTCTCAATGCTGCCAACATGTGAACCTTCCATCCCCTCAAGATTTCTCTAAAAAGCTGTCTGACTTTGTCCAAGTGCATTTTTCTCTCTTGGCCATTTTATCTCTGTCTTAAATTTCTAGACACTCACTTTTTGTGCTATCAGAACTTGGCTTTGTCCCTTCATTTTCCTCCTTTGCCTTGTTTTATTTAGATTTGGTCAGCCAGATCCAGCCTATTTCATGACTCAATTCCTAGACGGTGCATTTTCTTTCTCTTAGCAGCCAAGCCAGTAAAGCACAACCCTGAAGACACAGCCTATGCTCAGGCCTAGCACTGGATGCTATGCCCTACCAGTCTCTTACTTATGGGAAAAAAATGATGATGGACTGATTTCCTAACAATTGGAACTAGCTCTGTTAGGTTTGGACCTAATATGTACATTAAATCAGTTAAATACCAAGCAGTATTTCAAAAGGCAAGGATGAGCACATCAGCTCATTTAACCTTGAAAACAACCCAAAGAAATTATTGTATCTGTTTTGCAGGTATGGGAATTAGAGCTAAAGAGAGAAAAATATTGGCTGAAGGTTATGAAGCTACATTATGAAGCTGGGTTTAAAACCCAGGTTTACTTGATGTCTTTTAATAATTATGATTTCTACATTCCTGTACATGGCCTTCTCCTCTCGTCCTTTTGCTGTATATTCAGAAAAGTAAAAAAAAAAAAAAAAAAAAAAAAAAAAAAGAGCTGGAGGATGTTTTCATGTGCTCTAATTCTTTATCATATCTCTTCTGTTCTTCAAGCAGGTAGGAGTTCAAAGTGAAAGAACAGAAGTCTCAAAATTTAGTGGAACTATAGATACTGTGAAATGGGAAGAAATTGTTCAAAAGGAAAAAGGAATTAATATGGGAGAAAGCAAGGAAGGGAAAAGGAAAAATGCAAGATAGTTATACTACTAGTTTCTCTTAGTCCACTGAAAAGAAAGGGTTGTGCTAATATTGTTTTGTGAAATTTTTATGCCCATATCTTGTACTCTGAGTAGAAGATAACAGTACAAACTTAAAGATAACAATATAAAATGTATCAACTATTGCTATTATCCTATTATTTCATAATGAAAGTTTGTTTTACTTTTTTTCCATAAAATAAAAAGTGGTCACTAGAGACAGTAGGGGGAAGGATGAATGATGAAAAAAGTGGTCAATGGGTGTAAGTTACATTTTAGAAGGAAAAATAAATTTGGCATTCTGTTTTAAAAAAACACTGGAACTATAAGTAAAAGAAGAAGTATTCTCAAGATAATTAAGGTCTGTTATTTAGGAAAAAAGAGAGTAAGATCTATAGTTACTAAGTTAAAATTTGTCTATTAATTCAGGGAGTTCAGGATGCATATTTAGATGATTGAGAATAGATATTACAGTGAAGGTTTTAAGCAGGTATCCGACTTTACCAGTTTAAGGTAGAAGATGAAAACTGTTGTGTGCCACATTTGTCCAGCAAATGAGTCTTGTTTGAACCACATGACTTATTTAATTTTATTTCTTATTAAAACTTATTTTTATTAAAATGTCCCTTGGTGGAATACACATTCCCCAGTTGAGTAGTTTCTCCAATTTTCTATTGTCATTCCCTAGCTTGCTTAGATCATTTTTAATAACTGATCTGACAGGCATTTGAGGCTATTTTGGAGAGTTGTATTCCCATTTATTTCCCTTAGTAAATTTATAAGGCAGTGACTGTTACCATTTTGCAAAGGGGAAACTGAGGTTCGAGAAGGTTCATCATTGTTCTCAAAGATACAGCCCAGGAGTAAGTAGAAAGGAGCCCAACTCTAGTCTGCTTGATCCAAAATAAATGTTCTTGGCAATGCACTGTGCTTCCCCCTCCCTCCCTGTCGTACCTGACCACCTGGGCAAAGCTCTTCAATACAAAATCAGATCTTCTCTAGTATACATAAATGAATTGCCCAGCAATTTCAATCCCTTTTTGTAGTGCTTCTTAAGTTTTGCGCTGCATAAATATCACCTGGAAAGCCTGTGAAAAATGCAGATTTACCACCTGACTACACTTGGCAAAGCTGCAATGTGGAAGTTGAGGCACATAATAGAGCCAACCGTCGTGATAGGCACCCTGAAAAATAGCAGAATCTACAGTGCATGATAATGCCAGCCCTTTTTCTATGGAGATGTTTCCAAACTTCTGATGAGATAAACTATGTTGAGTTCAGGGAACCCAGACTTCTTTTTTCAGCAGTACATTATGAGATTTTAGAACTTCCTCTATTCAGCTGAATTCCTTTGTTAGTGTGTAATTGCAAATTAAGTCAGTGAGAGTTATGCCCAAATGCTTCAGAACTGATACAAGTAAAATTTTTGAAAGAGTTGGAAACATAAGCCAAATTTTCCCTTTAGTTGATATTAGTAAGAGAAGTATGCATGATCATACCAAATTAGCAAACGTTGTTTCACCCATCTAGTTCATGAGAAATTCATCAAACATATTCGACTGAGTCATATCTATCAAAGTACTCTTTAACTTATTGTCTAACTTGCAGTAGAATCTTTCTATACATTTTTGTTGAATAAGTGCATAAAAGTATTGAACTAAAAATGCCATGAACTGATTCCAATTTTTTTAATGACAAACATTTTGAAACACCTTTTCAGAATTTTTGTGCCAGTTAATAAGTCTGTTATGGAAACTATTATTTATACCAAAGGCTTATACGCCAGCTTGTCTTGTTCATACGACATGACTTACAATGACTCTGTACAACTTACAAAACCTCTACTGATGTTTAAACAAGACCACTTGGATTTATGAATGTGCACACATGTGTGGTAAATCCACCTGTCTCCATGGGTAAATTTAAGAGAGGAGCATTCCTAGAATCTTTCAAACAATTAAGCCAACATCACAATAATTTTATAACATTTTTTAAAAATTTTAAGCAAAAGGAAACTAAGAAACCAAAGCAAAACAATTTCACAACCAGTCAATAAGAGAGTAACAATCATTAGCACATTGCATATTATTATATTCAGAGAAATTATTTAGGATAAAAAATATAGACATGAAACATTATCCAAAAATTATAAAGAGACGACTCTTTTAATAGTCAACACTCATTTTAAAGTACAAGTTTTGATTTTTTTGTTTTCCTGGTTTCAGAGGCCTTGAAGATTTCATTTAAGGATAGGCATTCTTTATGCGGTACTTTTCCTCGGGGAGGATCTTGGTCCATCAGCAATATGTTCTCCTGAATTTTTAGGCATTCTTTCTTTCTGCCTCTTTGTCCAGAGATTCCCTCTTTATCTGCCTTTCTCCTATGTTAGCCAAGATACTTGGTGAAAGGCTCTTTAGACACCATCTAGTTTCTCACCTCCCAGTCAGACTTCCAACAGCCACATCTGAGTGTATTTATATCATGTTTTTTTTTTTTCCTGTTGCTGGGACTCAAATTCAGGACCTTGAACTTGCCAGGCAGGCACTGTGATGCTGTGCTATATGCCTGGTCCACTTTACATCATCTTTTGACAAGATCAATGAACCTGGGTAATTTTAGTCTAGATAATGAGTCATTACACCTTTTCAACCAGACTTACTACCCAATGTAGAAACAAATGTGAAGTCAAAAATAAGACACATAGATACACAGAAAAGATGTTCTAGTGATTTGTATATCTGACATATATTCTGCTGGGCATGGTGGCACACACATGTAATCCCAGCACTTTAGAAGCTAGAGAAGGAAAATTACAGTGTGTTCAAGGCTAGCCTGAGCTACAGAGTGAGTTCAACTCCTGTTTGAAATACACAGCAAGATCCTATCTCAAATAACCAAGACTTAAGTAAAATATGTTCCTTAGGGAAATAAAAGATGACTTGTGTCAATAAAACAGTATCCAAAACTTTTCTAAAGTATCCCATTTCCTTGATGCCAGTGTTCATTTTGATGGATAGAAATAAGGATTCTATTTTTTCTTCAAAAGAATCACATCATTTGAAGTTCATTTGAGTATCATTTGAGCAAAAATATTTTTAATGCAGTGATAAAATTCAAAACTCAACAATTATTATTCTAAGGCATATTTAATGTATCAGTTATAGCAAAATAATTCAATTAAATACAATAATTAGAAGAAAAAACAATCTAGAAAGAGTTCTGGTTCCACAAAAAACAGGGTAAGTACATCCTACCCTATTTCTTCTGTTTATTAAAACTAGACAAAATTCACCTGACAACTATCACAAGACTCTGAAAAGCGAAGAGAAGAAAGTAGGTTGGCCAAACACTAATGATAACTTTCCTGCACTAATTTGGTTTGGTTTAGTGTGGTTTGGTCCCTATCTTTGTCCATTCAAATTTTTATAACAAAGTTTCATAAGCCAAGTGGTTATAAGCTACAGGAATATATTTCTTATAGGTTTGGAAAGGGAGAGTTGAGGGAGGGAGAGAGTATAAAAAAAGAATTCATAAATTTCGTATACATGTGCCAGTTCCCACGATGAATGTAATCATCATGTACTATAAACATGTACCAATAAGAAGGAAAGAAGAAAGAAAGAAAGAGGAAAGGAAAGGAAAGGAAAGCAGAGAAGAGAAGAGAAGAGAAGAGAAGAGAAGAGAAGAGAAGAGAAGAGAAGAGAAAAAGAAAAAGAAAGAAAGAAAGAAAGAAAGAAAGAAAGAATAAAGAAAGAAAGAAAGAAACAAAGAAACAAAGAAACAAAGAGAAAGAAAGAAGATCGAGCAGATCAAGTCACCAGCCAAACTTCTTGGTGTCTGATAAGGGTGCACTTTCTCATAGATGGCTTCTTGTCTGTGTCTTTTGTGTTTGATGTGGCAAATAAACTCTCTAGGTTTTCTTTCATAAAGACACAAATCAATCCATGAGGGCTCTCTAGCCAAAGGGACAAGAAAAGAGATGCCTGATGGCAAGAAACTATTTTGATTAAACTTGCTTTACGCCAAGTGGATACCATGAAATTGTAAACCTCTGAAGTTTTTCCTACCCACCAGACACTACTGTCAGAGATTGGGTGGGTGAAACTTGTTGATAATTCTCACTTTCCCTAACAGGGTGGTGTCCTTATGCTTCTCTGCTGTGTGTTATGGCTACAGAAGACATAGAATAATGCCCTATTGATCACTCATAATTACATTAAATATAAAGGGTCTAAAAAAAAGTCTAAACATATAATTAAAAGATAGAGATTGAAACACAAGATGTAAAAGTTTGTCCCAGTTGTTTGTTTCTTACAAAAGAATCATTTAAAATATAAATATAAATAAATATTAAAAATGTGTATGTTAACAACAAAGTAATAAAAAAGATATACTTGCAAATGCTAATCAAAAGAAAACCACAGTGGCAGTATTAATATCACATAAAGTACCCTTCAGAGCAAAGAAAATTAGCAGGTGCAAAGACAATCACTACATAATTATAACATGTCTAAATCACTATGCATCTATAACAATTATATATATGTAAGAGCTAGCAATAGAGTTTTCAAATACATTAATCAAAATTAACAAAATTGAAAGGAAAAGCAGAGAAATCTATAATTACAAGTAGGGAGTTGAACATACCTATCTTAGTAAATAATAGATCCACCAAATATAAAATCATCAGATATAGAAAGAATTAAAAACACCATAAACCAGAGGTACATAATGAATAGTTATAGAATCTCTTATGTATAATAGCAAAACATACATTCTTTTTAAACAAATTTATGACATTCACCATGTAAGCAAAGTCATAAATACTAAAACAAATCATAATGTTTGCAAGATTGAAATACAATAAATATATTTTCTGATAATGGATTCCAATAAAATATAAAAAGCTAAAAACTTTGAGAAAAATTAGACAACATGCTGCTAAATAACTTATGGATCAAGGGAAAGTTTCATATGAATTTTAAAACTATATTGAAAGGAGTATATGAAAAAATGTTCAATATCATATCTCATTAGATGTTACTCTGCATCTGTTAGAATAGTAAAAATCCCAAATGCTAGTTAAAACCAAATGCCAGCAAGGATGTAAATCAGCATTAACTTTCATTCCTCTCTGGAATGAATGCAAATAGGTGAACCACTTTGGAAGAGAGTCTTATAAAATCAAGTATACTCTGACCATGTGACCCAGCAATAGTACTCTCTGCTATTTATCCAACTGAGTTGAAAACATATGTCCATAAAAAATTATACACATGTATACTTATAATGTCTTTACTCATAATTATTAAAATTTAGAAATTATGTGTGTAGTCTTCAACGGTTAGGAGGAATAAAGACATCAAAAAACAGACAACAGAGGATTCTTAGGTGAGTGACAATGCCTGCATGATGATACATTCGTGGAGGCACCAGGTCATTAAAAGAACTAAAATAGATGACAATAAAGACTCAAAATATCAAATTCTGTGAAAAGCAGCTAAAGCAGTTCTTAGAAGGAAATTTATTGTGCCAAGGGCTTATGCTAAAATAGGGGTCTTAATTCAGTCACTTAATAGTTCACTCAAGAAACAATAAAAGAATAAAAGAAACCCAAACCAAGCAAAAATTTGTTTAAAAAAACAATAAAACTAGAAATCAATGAAATTGAAAACAGAAATAATAAAGAAAAAATCAAAACAAGCTTATTCTTTGAAATTACAAATAAAGTACCAGATTTCTCCAGTAACTCACATAGGGAAAATGAAAGAAGATACAGATAACCAGTATCAGCCAGGCGTGGTAGACCATGCCTAAAATCCCAGCACTTGGAAGCCTGAGGCAGGAGAAGCTCAGCGAGTAAGTCAGAGGTCAGGCTGGACTACGTAGCTCAAGGCCATCCTCAATTACACAGCAAACAAACCAAAGCAAAGCAAAGCAAAACAAAACAAAACAAAAAATAACCAATATCAAAAAATGAAAAAGGCCCTACAGACATTAATAGAAAATAGGGGAGTATTAGGAGCAACTGTGTACATATCAATTCAACAACTTAAATGAAAGGAACAAATTCACTGGAAGTCACAAACTATCAGCTCAAATTCAGAGAAGTTTAGTACAGGTTGCAAACACATTCAGAACAGGTATAACTTGAAATGCATATTTATCTATCTAGGTGCTACCATTTCTTAAATCTAAACTTTTGCCAAATTATTTTGTTAAAACTAAATGTATGGAGCCAGGCGTGGTGGCGCATGGCTTTAATCCCAGCACTTGGGAGGCTGAGGTAGGCAGAGCGTTGTGAGTTCAAGGCTGGCTTGGGCTACAACTTGAGCACAAGGCTGGTCTGAACTATATAGTGTAACCCTGCCTCAAAAACCTCGGGCTGGGAGTTTGGCTCAGTGGCTTAAGTGCCTATCTGGCAGGTGCAAGATTTTGAGTTCGATCCCCAGTGCCACAAAAAATAAAAAAATAAATAAATAAATAAATGTATGTATATACATGAATGTTTAAGAGAGTATCAGTGGCCATGAATATATATTATTATATGTTATTTCAAAATTTTTGTTGGTCTTTGTAAGAGAATTATTCACTTCCTCTGGCATTGACAATGGCTTGATCATGCTCTTCACTTAGTTATGTTTTGAATTCTGAAATTCAGTAAAAGCAGACCTTAGGCCAAGCTTATATGTAAATCTCGAGGCAAACAGAGTGTCTTGAACATGAATAGAGAAGTTTATCAGATTGAACTTTCATGTTCTTGATGAGAATTCTTTAAAGGTTTTCCATAAGTGCATATTGAACAAATTTACATTCCTCCAGGAAGTCTTTAAGAGGAACTGCAGCTGAGTTAACTTCATCATTGGGCATTATCATCATTTGGAAACTACTTTTGACTTGATGAAAGGAAATATTTTCATCTGAAATATTTCTTTCATCAGTACTCATGTTGAACTAGTTTTTTTATGCTTTTTATACATTTATACATTTTTATACAGTTTTCTTTAATGAATGACTTATTTATATTTTTCATAAGGATAAATGCTAAAATAATTTCAAAATATTAAGAACAAAATAAAAAGGCAAAAGATGATTAATAAAATTTACAACATATTTTACAGTGTCATTCATACAAAGTATTCTCAGAAATCATCAAGAAAATGGTGCACAGATGACATGATACTCTACATAGACCACCCTAAAAACTCAACTAAAAAACTGGTAGATTTATTTATTTGTTTATTTATTTTTATTTTTATTTTGCGGCACCGGGGAAAAACTGGTAGATTTAATAAGCAAATTCAGTAGTGTAGCTGGATACAAAGTTAACACTCAAAAATCAATAGCCTTGCTCTACATGAATAACAAACTCACTGAGAGAGAAATCAGGTAAACAGCACATTTCACAAAACAACACCTTTCACACCCAAAAAATGAAATACCTTGGAATCAATTTAACAAAGAATGTAAAAGACCTCTACATTGAAAACCACAGTACTTTGAAAAAGGAAATTGCAGAAGATGTTAGAAAAGGGAGAGATATCTCATGCACTTGGGTGGGAAGAACCAATATAGTGAAAATAGCCACACTTCCAAAATTGTTACACAGATTCAGTACAATGCCAATCAAAATTCCAATAACTTATCTCACATAATTAGAGAAAACAATCCTAAAATTCATCTGGAATCAGAGGAAACCTAGAATAGCAAAGGCAATTCTGGGAAACAAAGGCAAGACAGAGGGTATCACAATCCTTGACTTGAAATTCTACTATAAAGCTACTGTGATAAAAACAGCATGGTTCTGGAAAAAAGAAAAAGACCCAAAGACCAATGGAACAGATTAGAAGATGCAGAAACAACTCCAAAGACACTAAGTCACTTTATCTTTGACAAAGGTGCTACACACATTCCCTGGAAGAAAGACAGCCTCTTTAATAAATGGTGCTGGAAAAACTGGCTCTGCACATGCTGAAGATTAAAGTTGGGCCCATATCTTTCACCATGCACTAAACTAAATTCAGAATGTATTGAATATCTAAATGTTAAAACAGAAACAATAAATTTACTGCAAGATAGAGTAAGTAAAACTCTTGAAGCTATACGTATAGGCAGACTTTATGAACAAAACCCTTATTGCACAGAAACTGTCACAAAGAATCAACAACTGGGATCTCATCTTATTAAAAAGCTTTTGCACAGCAAGAGAAACCACCAACAGAGTGAACAGACAACCCACAATGTGGGAAAAAATGTTTGCCAGCTGTTCCTCAGACAAAGAATTACTATTGAGAACATACAAAGAACTAAAAAAAAATCAGTCCTCCCAAATTTAAAGACCCTATCTAAAAATGAGCAACTGAGTTGAAGACACACTTCTCAGATGAAGAAATATAAGCAGCAAATAAACATATGAGAAAATGTTCAACAGCGTTGGTCATTTGAGAGATGCTAATTAAAACAACACTGAGATTCCACCTCATCCCAGAAAGAATGGTTATTGTTAGGAAATCAACCAATAACTAATGCTGGTGGGGCTGTGGGGTAAAAGGAACCCTTCTCCACTGTTGGTGGGAGTGTAGATTGGTGCAACCACTATGGAAATCAGAGTGGAGATTCTTCAAAAAAACTGTGATTGGAGGTCCCATTTGACCCAGCTATTCTCCTTCTGAATATCTTCCCAGAAAAATTAAAAACATCACACCACAGAAATATATGTGTACCCATGTTTATAGCAGCACAATTCATAATAGCTAGATCTTGGAAACAATCTAAATGCCCATTGACTGAGGAATGGATAAAAGGATGAAGTATTTTTACACAATGGAGTACTACTTAACCATAATGAAAGACAAACTTGAGACTTTTATAGGTAAATGGATGCAACTTGAGACCATAATCATTAGTGAAATAAATCAGACATGCATGTATAAAAATCATATTGTCTTACTGGTGTGAGAAGTTGAAAGAAACTACGTACATAAAAGATACTTAAAATAGTTATACTACTGATTTCTCTGAGCTCATTGGAGAGAAAAATTTGTGTCAGTATTGTTCGAACGATTAAACACAGATGCCTTGTACTCTGAGTCACTGATTTAAAGGTAACAATGTGCAATGTACATACCACTGTTACTCCATACTTGTTGTGTTTTGAAATTTTGTTTTTTTCTCTCTAAAATTAAATAAATAGGAAGAAAATGATGCATAAATTAATGGGAGAAAATTAGGAAAAGACATAAACACTCTACTTCCAGAAGAACAAATGCAGCTCTATATAGATGTGCATAACTAAGATGTTTACCAGGAAAATACTACTGTGACAGAAGTTATTTTCTTTTGCTCTCTCTCCCTCTCTCTCTCTCTCTCTCTCTGTCTCTCTTTCTCTCTGTCTGTCTGTCTGTCTCTTTTTCCATACATAAATCCTTAATTCTCATTTTTCTTCCTTTTTTTTAAAATTCCATCATTTTGAACTCAGTATATTTGCATGTGATTCTAATATTTATGGTTCTTTTCTTACACTTGACTCTAATCTTGTGGTAATTTGTTTTCCTGTAGCATATAAATTAGAGTTTGGGATTTAAAAAATTATATGTTTAGAGCTTTTTTTTCTTATTTCCAATGACCTTATTATTATCAGTGTGCTTTGCTACCAAGTAGACAGTATGTAAATTAGAGCAGGTGCATAGCAGTCAGTGCCCTTTGAATTTATTTTAGTATCTGTAATCATAGACCTAAAGCACTCTACTTAACTCTTATTTGTAAAAATTGGATAAAGCAGAATTCACTACAATGATAAATTAAATCACTTGGGCCCCATAAATAATTTTAAGTCAGGGGCGTTTAATAGGAAGATCCAGGTTTTGAAAATCTGGATTTAAGTCTAGCTCAATCATTTATCAACGGTGTGACCTTGGATAAATTGCCTACCTTCCCTGGACATCTATTTTCTCATCTGTCATGTACAACTATGTATTATGTAACTATTTTTTGTAGTTACCAGGAGCTATCCTCTAGAGAAGCAAAAGTTTTCACTCTTGTACTTTTGCCAATATGATAGATGAAAACAGGTATTTTCTCACGTCTTTAATTTACACACTAGGATCAACTGTGTGATGAAGAACACCTATTTGAATTTATTGCTCATGAAACACTTTCATATTAATTACCTGTTATTAACATTTGTCCATTTTATATTGGATCGCTTTTATTTTCTTCTTTTTTACACTTTTAGATTTAGGGAGGGTAGGAAGGAAGGAAAAAACAAGCTGAGTTCTCACTCTTAAATTATATGGATGTTGAATTCCTTTTGCTAATCCAAGCATGAAGTACCATTTTGCATAATTTTAAATAACTTCCATGTAACTAATTTCTATTAGTATATCTATGCGTTTTCCTTAATATCTTTTGAAGTAAATTTATTTATAGTTGTATGGACTAGAAGGATGTAAATCAATGCTACTCAAGCGTGATATGAATCAAAAACATCAGCAGCGCAAGAAGCTTTTGAGAAAGGCAGTCTTGCTCCAATTCTGTTGAAGCACATCTTTCACTTCAGCGAGAGTGCCCATGGGTGATGAGCAGATTAAGAAATCTAGCAGAGCTAATGCATTTAGGTAGATATCAATGTAAAAATCATCTATCTTTGATAATATAGGTTAACCTTTTCTATACCATATGGATAGTGCCTTCCTATAATCTATAATCGGTTTCTATCTTTTATTCATGGTATCTTTTCCATATATTGAAAGTGTTATGTATTCAAGAATGTTTATCCTGTTCCTCGTGAATTTGGAAACTTGGCTCCTTTAAAAGAAGCTTACCCAACTCAAAATCAAAGAAGCATTCTTTTATATTTTACTTTAAAAAATACTTTAAATGTACATTTTATAGAGTTTAATATTTGTGATATTTCCATTTATAAAAATCACACAATTTATATCTGTGATCAACACTTTGATCCAAAGCAAAATATAATAAATTTGAAGAGGTCTGAATATGGAGTCAATTTATTATGTATGATAGCCTGTTTTATAACCAGCTTTTTAAAAATTTCATGCTCACTGGATTATTAGAATATATTTTTCCAGGTGTGTTCTATGCCATTCCAACTAAGAAGATAAATCTTTCTGGATAATAGCTTTTAAAATGAAGCAAAATATTTTCAATTAGCAGTTTACTAATCCAAGTATAGCATTACATAATTGGGCTGGTCTGTTTTTTGGGAAAACTAGATATAGGGTAAATAAGAGAATATTATAGTCTTCCCAATAATACCCAAATTAATATTGTATAACAACAATTTGTGCAGCCCAACACAAGATTTATTGTTGTTAGTCACTCTTGTGTGACTAACTCTAGTAAAAAAGAGTGTCATACTGTTTGGGGGATTTAAGCTGGGACATCTAATAATTGATGCACTATACAGTTCTGCAACATATCTAACTTTGAAAACTATGAATTGTAGCATTTAAGAGTTCAGATAACATTTACCACATTCCCTATTCCTCTGTCCAATACACTAGCCATTTCATTTAAGTCTTTTTTCCCTCCATTTCAATTGTCCCTCCTTATGAAACGCAGAGACACACAAGAATACAGCCTCCAATTAAATCTCCTGAACTTTGTTACACAACGAACAGGCTTGAGTAGTCAAAGCATATTCACTTAGTGTATTGTACAGTCACCAATAGGGTTTCAATAATAAAATCAAATGAGGGCTTACTGTTAAAATGAGCATTAGTTTCTTATAATGAGGAGACATCTTCTTCCTTTCAGTTTAACATTTTGTCTTATTGACATCTCTGTTTCCTCTCCTTCCACTGTATCAAGATAAAGCTTCTGCTAAAAAGGGGAAAAAAACTAACAACAAAGAATCCTGCTTTCAAGGGAAGTAGGAGACAATGACTGTTAAGAATATCAAACTGAATAGCAAGTTTTATGTCCTCCTGCTGCCATTTTATTGTTACTGAAATAAATATTGGCTACTAAAGCCTATGAAAGTACATAAGTAGTCACATAAATCTGACTATGACTGTGTGATCCATCTCTTTACAGAGAAGAAAATAGTCCTCAAACAGTACAAATATTCATCCTTTACTATCTTCAGATTTTTGTAGAATACATTAGTAACAAATTTGAAAATAGTTCTGTAGCTATATTTAAAGTTTGAAACTGCACTCATTTCGTTTCATTTCCAAGTAGTTACTGTGCAGATTGTTCCATTATTTTTCAAGTCATAAAGTAATTTTACTGAAATTTTTCAAAACACTTCGTTGGCATGAGATAAAGCCGCACTTTGCTTACAACCAAATGAAGCAACATCTTTGCCGTCAAAACTCACTATTACTTTCTTTCCATAAAACTGCAAAAGAAATCAGAATATATGTTTTCCCCTTTGAACATGAAACTTTCCTCTTAGGTGTACACCTAATGTTTGTGTCTTATTTTTTGAGCAAAACTCTCCATTTGCAGTGAGAGATTATGTAATTTTTTATCTCCGTGGTATTAGTATATACCCAAGCCCAAGCACAAAACATGAGGAAAATACTGAGTGTGTGGCTCATTTAGTGAAAAGAAACCTCATCTTCCAGTGCCATATGTATTTTCATGGAAATAAAATTGAAAAAGAAGATAGATTTCTCACAGTGTTGCTAATATGGAAATACTACACTGATAAAGCTGAAGAGAAAAATGTCATTGTTTTCAATACCTCAAATTTTGTAGCTGTTTGTTACATGTTTTTACTCCGTAAGTGTAAAAGACTTGATAAAAAATTTTTTTGAAAAATGTGTTTAGATAGGTTTATATTGTGAACCAGGAAGATTCTTCAAGGTATAGACAGCTTCTCCAAGAACAATTGTTTTATAGAACCTCTCATGCTTTCATTTTTTTCTTTGTCCAGGTTATTTTTTTTAACTATTTCTTTCTTCTGACCAGCTTAGAGCTCTGTAGTTCCAGCTGTTTCATTCTGTAACTCTGAAACCCTATCACTGGGGAGTTCTGTGTAATTGCCCATAATATGTACCACATTATCCATTTCAGGAACTGTGCTGAAAGACAGCAGCAATAAGGGGGTTTCTAAAGGCAGTCTGGCTTACACTAATGGACCTAACAGGAAGGAAATGCAATTTGAAAGAAGCTGATGCATATGTTCTATTGCCGAATATAATGTTTGATTTAATTATTAACTGTCAGTGATGGAGAGGCAGATCCTGTTCAGCTCTACTTAGAGTGCAATGCTTTGCATCCAAAGAAAATAAATGACAAAAGTTTTGTCTCTCAGTCTATAACTTAACAAAAGAATATATTTCTTTTCATCAACCAGTCATCATTTTCCAAATTGCCTCTACTTCAGACACAAACCGGGCAAGGTTTCATTTTATCAATCCTCATTTTGAGAACACAGTAATACAAATTTTTGGTTAGCATTTTGTTTTCCATCCCATCCTTCAAACCTGTTCCTTTTTACTTCCTTTCTTTCCTTCCCTCTTTCCTTCCTCTTTCTAACTCTAACTTCCTCCCTTCCCACTAGTGTGAGGCATGAGAGTTTTCCCTGTTGAGTGATTCAGAATTAAAGTTAGTGACTCCTGGACTGAGCAACTTTCTAAATCCCCTTGCAGTTGATTCTACCACGTGTTGGTTAGCAGAGGACGTTTCAGCAAAGAGAGATAAAATGCATCACTGTCTCTGTCTTCCTCTTTTTTCTCAGAATGAGTGATTTGGCACTTAGCTCCTGTCCATTTCTTTTAATTGGCATTTTGTGACTTCCAGTAATGCTCTTCCTCATTTTAAAAGCCCATAATTGTATGTGAAAGGCAGAGAGAAAGATGTAAAGAACAAATTCATTAGAGAGCAACCATATGCAGACCTCTTCTTAGTTACTTTATTCCTGTATTGGTACAAAATGACCTAATGCACAGAAGAAATGAGTATCAGCCGACTGAATTTGCAAGGGAACTCAATGAACAAAATGCTCTGTGGGTTAGTCAGCTGGAAAAGAGTGGTTTAGTGCTACATGTAAACAGAATAATAGAGCTATGTAATTTTAGTTGTGCATTTTATATCTATCTGGTGAGATTATTATCTTTGACTCTAGCCTAGGCAGATGCATAACTGGGGCTGAAATTAAACAATAGTGATGATATTTGGAGTTTGTCCAAAATGCTCTCTATTGTTTATGTAAGTGGCTCCAACATCATTATTTGATCCATAATTTCTCATTTTTTATTACACATATGTTCTTGCATATAACGGCACACATCAACTCAGTGGGAGGCATTTTTCTTTACGATTTCAAAAGGAATTGTTTATTTTTGTCAGGAGGATAATAGAAAGCAATGAAGCTTCCTGAAAACACAATACCACAATTCAAATGTCTAATTGATTTAGACAGTTTAAAGAAAAAAATATAAGGAGAGTCTATATTTTTCTTCTAACGCACAAATGTCTTATTTGAGAGTTGTCATTCTTAGTCTGGGCTACTTTAGTTATGAATGATTGGAATCTGATTGATGTGGAATGATTGCCAAACAAATAGAGTTTAATTTTAATATTCTCAATTCTAAAAAATTTATAAAAATATGATTTATCCATGGAAATGTCTAGTTAAAAGTTCAAAAGCTCAAGTCCTAGAAGCATATCAATCACAGATAATAAATGATGCTACTCAAATCCTACCATTTAAATCAAAATGGAAAATAGCCATTCTTTCATTTTTTTCCTTCCAAACTGAATACTTGAGTTAGTACAACAAACTCTAAAAAAAATTAAAGAAATTTAAATATTTCCATAATTGATTTTGTTGTATTTAAATCACTTGTCATTTGTTATAATGTTAAAAAAACTATATGCATGAGCATACTTTAACTTTACTCTTAGAGATGTGTTGTTTCATATTTCTAGTTATAAACTTAAATTTTCAAAGGATAAAGGGTTTAAATATTTTAAATGTTCAAAGAAAATGTACATTTAGATCATGATCAGCCTGTCCTTTCCAAAATTAAGAAATAATGTGTATAGATAGCCAGGCATGGTGGTTCATGCCTGTAATCTCAGTATTCAAGGAAGCTGAGGTAGGAGGATTGCAAACTCAAGGGCATACTAGGCAATTTACTAACTTAGTGAGACCTTGTCTCGAAATAAAAAATAAAAAAGGGCTGGAGATGTAGCTCAGTGAGAAGGCCTGGGGTTCCATCCCCAGTGCCATCCAAAGAAAAATAAAGAATAAAATATTATGTATAGCCTCTGGCTTATCCTACTGATGGAAAGGAAAAACTGCTTCTGGTTTGGAATAGTCACCCTCCAGTAAATACTCACAAATATAGAGTAACCTTTGTGGAAAACACAAAGTTGCTTAAAAATACAATTCTGCTTTGTTTTTCAAATGTACAGGGGAGTCTATCAAATGGGACTGAAATCATTTCAAGGGTACAGGATATACATGCAGACTGATAGGAGGGTATTCACCCAAATGCTAAGAGATTTGTTTATAAATACATTGCAAATATTTGACTGTGCAGGTGTATCTTCATTTCTAATAGGATTCCTCCAGGCAGGAAAAACAGGTGTTCTGGCTGCATGCTAATCAGGAAAAATGCATCTGCACACTGACATCTGGGCAGAGATTGTCCAAACACATTCTCAGGTGTAGAGTCTTAGAAAATGCGCCTCTTTTGGCTTTCCTTAGCATGAAGAGGCATTCTCTGCATGTGGAAAAACCCACATTCACCAGCCATTAGAGATTTGCATGTATATGTGGAGGATGAAGTGGCAGAATGCAGACAGTGACTAACAAGCTGCCTGGGTTTAAGACAACTTGATAAAAGTTTCTGGGTTATCTGGAAGAGGAAATTACTCCCCCTAAATAGGATTGGGTCTCCAGGAAGACAGAGGTCAGGGGTTGTCGGAAGGAAAGCAGAGAGATGGGTGATGTTTATGCAAAAGTTTCGTATTTTGTTTCCCTCATTTTGTTCAGTTCAGTCTTTTTTATTTTAATGTCTCCCTTTTTCCTCCTCAGGGACACCTCTGCTCTTTTCCTTCTTCTTAAAATAAGAACTGAATTTTAGTTGATGGGATTTTCAGAATACAAAATATGGTGAGTTGGGTTAATTAGAATATTTCACAGAAACTTCCCTGCTTTCAGTTATGCTCTTGACAAAGATAAATGCAAATTCTTACAAGATTTATAAACTCGAGTCACATTTTCTGGATACATTTCTATAGGTGCTAGACAAGTAAAGTAGCATAATAAAGAAGGAAACAACTGAAAAAATGAACAAATGGAAGTTATGCTGCAAAATGTATTCACAACTCATGAAATGTATTCAGTTCTGAATTTTCATTTTGTCCATCTGCCCTACTGTATATCAACACCATAATTTGTCTCAAAGATACCCCTGTTCTAAATATTTAACATTAATGTGAACTACCTTGGATTTTTGCTGTGAATGGTTACTTTGTGCCTGTATGAGTTTCAACCTAAAACTTACTCCCTGGAAGAAATATCATCACCCTTTAAATCCATGCAAACAGACTGTAATCTTTGACTATATGTTAAATTCATCAATTTATCTTAATTAGCCAGGATGTAACTCTGCAGGAAGCAGCCATTCCCGCAGCAGTCTCTGCTTTATCAGAGCCCAAAATTGTTCATCTTTTTCCCAGTCTGCTGTAACTGGGTTCCTGTTAGACTCCTATCCTATCACTCCAGTGACTGACAGAAGGATGCACTGGGCTGTAAAATCCATATATTAACTACATTTGCTAGACTTATCCAAATTTGTCATTGATTTTTTTTTAACCTCTAAGCACTGGGTGTTCCAGCTAATATCAATATTTCCTCCCTAATAAAATTCCATTTTTATATTTAAGGGAGCATAAGATCTTAACAGAAGTATCTTCCAAGATTCTAACATTTTCCAAAATTCCATTTTATCAGCATCAGTAATAATAAATATTAGAAGGCAACAATGCAAGAGTTGACATTGTGTGAAAAACAGCTTCTCATCCCTGTTGCTCTTGACACCCATACAAGGATAGAAACCCTGCACCCAGGACCTGTGGCATGTACTTCTTCAGGTCTCTGTTCCAGTGACTCCAGTTCTAGAATTATTACCATGATAATTTTAACTCAATATCAAATTAATGCATCCTTATTTGAAGGAATTTAATCCATATTCCAAGAGGTAGAGAGAGAGGGAGGAAGAAAGGGGGGAGAGAGAGAATAAGAATAACTGTCTAAGTGACTCAACAACATCCAAGAAAGACACTTTAAATATAAGGGCTTAAAAAATAAACAGAATCTGGCATGCAGCAAGTTGAAATTATAATCAAGTTTATCCAATTGCTTAAAATCCTCTTTTTAGAAAAAGATAGAGAATAAAGTGATGAAATGTTTTATTTTACTAATTTCACCATGAAAAGTCCTATTCTCATTTGTTTAAAATTTGTAAAGAAATTTGAATTGAATGAGCTTTAAGCCGGATGCAGGCAAATCCTCTCCACAGAGGGGTTTGTGTAACAATCCTCTCAACTGCCCTCTCATACAACTCCCAGGATGAATTACTCTTGAACAATTGTCATGGGTACGACCCATGTACATATCTTTAAAAAGTACTGTGGCTAGGGAGTCCTCCCCTATCTTGTTACGTTATAAGGGCAAGAGTCATTTGTATTATTTGGCACCAGGCGCAGTTAGCATATACTAGAAAAAATTATCTGAAAGTAGAATAATATTTTCTGGGGATATTTTGTTTGAGAATAGAAGTTTAAAAAAGAAAACCTGACATAATCAGAGTCAGTTTTAATAAAATGCAGTTTTTGCTTTTGTATGGAGAGTTGAAGTTAATGTGGTAAAGTAATATTAAGCTCATTTGAGATTTTGTATGTGGCTCCTGAAATACATTTTGTGAAAAAAAATTTCTGAAAAACAAAACATGGAAAGTACATGCACTTACTTATTTTAGCCATGTCTACTCACATAAATTAATTTGGATAGAGAGAAGTTGAAATCAAATCATTATTTTCTTTGAAATAACCAATTAGTTTTTGGCTGAATAATTTAGCTCCCTTTTCCATTACCCTAAACTTCTCTGCCTACTTTCTATCAGCCAATTTAAGTTTAAAAAAAGATCAAAGTGTAAGAAAAAGAGAAAAACAATAAACATTCCGGAAATCTTGAAAGTCTACATGGTAAAAGAAAATTTGTGTTGTTTGGAGCTTCAAAGAAGGAAAAGAAGAATAAATTAAGAGTATGAGAGAAAAGGAAAAAGATATCTCTGAGAAGTCCTTTTATACATATTGCTGAGAGCACAGCTTATCAAGCAAGTGACCTTTATGAGATTATTGTTTATGATCAGTTGGCATGTGCCAAGAGTAGAAAGAAAGAATATTCCAATTTATTTCAAAGGTTACATAAGAAAATTGAATATGCAGTACAACTACATTATCATGTGGTATAACTTTTACATAAGAAGTTGGAGCTGAATCACTACCATTGTTTGCCTTCAACCTAGTATGTTTTGATTTCTGTTCTGTGAAACATGTCCCTTCTGATTTAAAATGGAATATAGAGCCATGATTCAAATAAAGGGAAAAGCATATTGTTGTTTGCTGTTGATAATGTTTCTCCAACTGAGAAACTTGATTCAAGTATGAGTGATCTATGGAATTATTTTCTCAATGTATTCCCCACAAAAGTAATGAAATTTAATTTCAATTTCCACTTTTTTTTTTAAACCAAGCCATCACCTATAGTGGGGGAAATAATACAAAAGCATCACGTGGACTGAAGCAAGAAAGAATTCTGCTTCTAGGAGGGAAGGGAAATTGAGCAACAGGGACAGATTTTTTTCTCTGCCTTTAAAAGGCTTTTAGGGAGAGGCTGTTGTGCATTTTGCTGTCTTCAATTTTCCCATCCATGCAACTCACTGTTTCCGTTCAGTAAGTCTGCTCATCTTCAACCACATCACTTTGGACAGAGTGAAACTTAAACCAGGAGCACTTCCTTTTCTCTCTTTTCTGCTCAGTTGTCAAACTCAGTTGTCAGAGAAGCTCCAGTGCAAGGCTGCCAACAACTAACCTCATTTCTTTTTTAAATTAACTACTTGGAAAAAGGGGACCATTGCTACACAGGGTGGAGAAATAATTCTTTCAATCCGAAGGTCAATCCATAGCTATGGGCATAATGTCTGTTTTACCTTTAGCACAATTTGGTGTCAGAGTTCAACAATGAGGCAATCACTTTCTCTCAGGGACAACAAATATAAATAGAGCAACCGTCTTCTTATTTTCCTCTCTTCTCTACCCCTGAATGTTCCCCAGGAATTGCAGGCTGGCAAAAGCCATGGATTGTAACTTTTAATAAGAACTATGGTGGAGTCTTGGGACAGAAAGCATCCCTACCCACACATCCCTAAAACTAGGAATCTTAAATCTGGACTCTGTATGCTTAAACCACGAATACATTTCGAACCGGTAGCACAGAGGAGTCCAACACACCATCCTCCGGCATCAGAGCCCCTTTAAATAAGAGAATCTGAATGGCTCCTGCAGCTTTTGCAGTGGCCTCTGATCTCCACCGTCTCTAATGCTCGCTCTCACGTGTACTTCTCAGGGTTCCTGAGGTAACTGACAACGTGGCTCCCTGGGACTTCAAAGCCAGACTTTCCCCACTTTGTCTGGTGAAAGAGAATTTAAAGAATGACAAGACGAAGCAGGCATAACTCTGGAAACTGGATCTTGAGGTAAACAAATCTGAAAGACTTTACACAGAAATAGAAAGTTGCATTGGTGCAAGAGAAAGCCCAGGCAGACACTCAAGCTGTGTGGCTTCTCCTGGTGCCACAGGCAAGTTTCACAGGCCAGTCCTTCAACCCGCAGACTAATGGGGATCTAGTAGGAGAGGCCATGATAGACTGTTTTCTCACTCTGTAGTTGAAAGAATGAGCTTCTTCCTCCCAGAGAGTACTCAATGTTCAAGGATCCATTAATTATTTTTTTCTTCCTTCTTTCATTTACCTACTTGATAAATGTTTTTCAAGTATCTTCATCAATGCCAAACCTTTGAATATACATTATTGCATTTCAAAAGTATTCTATTCTTATTTACATGTTAAGAAATTGAGCATCAAAATATTAGTTTACTTGCCCTGAGTCACATGCAATAGGTAAGAGCCAATTGTGAGCCAGGGAGTTCGAATTCCTAGCTCACTGCTTGTGCCCCAAATGAAATCAAGTATTGTGACTGGCTATGGTGGAAGCAGCCTAGTTGGATAGGTTAAAGAAAGTGTGAAGAAGAGGAGATGTCTTAGAAGAATTTGTAGAGAAATTCATTTGGGACAGGGTTTGAAGAATGGCCAGGATTATCAATGGTTCTGTATTTATTCAAAACAGAAAGCCAATTTACCTTGACACGTGGGGAGGTATTGAAATAGGAGAATGTAAATGAGTTCCGAGAGCAATGAGGAGTCTGATGTGTTCGGAGTGACAGATGAGGGACTGGATGTGTGAGCTGGGTTAGCTAGGCACAGTGTGGCAGTCTATAATCCTAGCATTTGGGGAGCTGAGACACGAAGATTGCAAGCGTAAGACCAGCCTGAGCTACATAGCAAGTTCAGGACCAGCCTGAGATACATAATGACATCTGTCTCAAAAGAAAGAAGAAAAAAATGAGATAATAAAGGGTCTTAAAACCACACTGAGAACGTGGCTTGTATGAAGCCATGACAGGACAGGATGAAATGTTTCTGGGCACAGGGAGGCAATGTCAGGCTGTGCTTTAGGATGATTTTCCAGCACTGGTGTGAAGCTGTAGAAAAGAAGAAATTGGAGGCAGACATGACTGTACTTAGAATGCCATTGAAATATTTCAGACTGGAAGTAAAAATATCCGATATGTGTCAAGGTGAAAGGTGTGAAAGGAAGGAGGTGCACACCAGAGATTTGCCACCGGAGACTTGTGCTCATCGGAAGATGCAATCCTACCTGTGAATAATGATCACCCCCAGCAAGACAGGGGATGGGTAGGATTTGCTGCAGCTGGGTCAGAAAGGGTTGCTGGCCAGTTTCAACACCTATAAAATGGGACCAGGTATGACTTCCTCCCTGCACAACACACTGAGGAGATGAGGACTTATTTTGACAGAGTCTCCGTGTGTTGGTGCCAGTTCCCTCCTGGTTTGCACCCTCTTGCATCAAGAGCGTTGCTTCCCAGCAGAAGTCAGAAGCTCCTATTAGTGGTTTTTCTTCTGCCCTCCCTGGCCTGCATGCTCCACCTCATCTCACTGTTCTGCAGAAGCCTAGATGCATCTACTAATGTTAATGCTACCCTTCTGCAGCTTCTTCACACATCCAGCTGCCGGAAAGCAGCAGTATATATATCCTTGGTTGGCTCTAACAGCAGCACCTCAGTCCAAGTAAAGAAGTAAATTGGAACTGACATTATCCACTTAGAGTTTTAAGTATTTGTATCTGGTCTCTCTTGGAGCATTTACTCTTCAGGATCAAATAAAATACATTGTTTTCTTTTGTCTTATCTACAGTTTTCCTTCAAAGGGTCTTTTAGAGCCCTGACATTAATCTTCCCACTATCTTTGTGTTGAGGGAGGGACACAGTAACTACTAGCAGCCCATTTTACAGAAAAGAACCCTAAAATAGGAAGCAGTTTGGTGACAAAACCAGTGTCACTCTGTGCTCAGTTCTCAGGGAAACTGATATAAACACTTCTGGGACTGGCCATCAAGAAGTTTCTTTGTTTTGCCTGCCATCTCGGAGTAAAATTTAGCTTGAAATTGAGACTTGAATCTTGGTGTCCTGTCGCTTCTCTAAGTTCCTATTCTTGACCTCAGTGGTTTTCAAATTGTTCTTCCAGGAAACCCAAGTTTATACAATGGGGCTTCAGGGTTTTAGGAAAAGAATAAGCCACTTGCTGAGGCAAAATGATGATTTAAAGTTCCAAAGAACCCATTGTTTGATTTTGCTTCTGTTATAAATTAAATATCTGTGTAAGAATTCATTTTTTTCTTAATGTTTGAAAACTACTGTCTCACAAAATGCTGTTGTCCAAAATAAGCTAAGGCAAAATACTTACAAATCAACTTCAGTAATGTCACACACATAAGAATCAGAAGAACTAGAAGGTCTGAAGCTAATTATACAAGAAATAATCTCTCATCAAGAGAAGTGGAGCCCATTATACCCTTGAAATAATTTGAAATACAAGCCTTTCTTTAAAAAAATAATTTAGCCTAATCTTTCAATGACTATAGGAGGGTCAAATAATAGTGCTTATTAATATTTTGTCTAGGAGTCTATTACTTTGTGATTTCGTATCTCACCACAAAAATAACAATACATCCAACTAATTCTCACCCTGGATCTAATGAAGACCTGCATGCAGTCTTGAATCTAAAGGTTGAGGGAGTGCTTCTGTTAGTATATATAAGAAGTTTTAGTCAGTTCCCAGAATTTTTGTTTTTGGTATCATATGATGACAGTAAAGGGTATGCTCAGACACACTCGTAAATGTATAGAAGTCTACATTCTAGTCATGCAGAATCCACCTCATCACACACGCATCAAAATTTTGATCCTTCTCTTGTAGTGACTCAAACCAGCCAATGCATTCACACTCAGATTTCATGCCCCGGCTCAAGGGTCTTTTGCCACCAAACCATTTAGCACTGCCTCTCTCTCTCTCTCTCTCTGTCTCTCTGTCTCTGTCTCTCTGTCTCTGTCTCTGTCTCTGTCTCTGTCTCTCTCTCTCTCTCTCTCTCTCTTGCCACCTTATTGACTCTTGATTCTTCCTTACCCTGCTCTGTGCTCTAGAAGGACACCCTGCACTGAGGGAGTAAGCCACGATTTTGGTCTCCTTATCTCCCTCCCTGGTATCACCATGGGCTAGCTGCATCTGTGAACTGGGGACCACAATTTCCATCAAGTAGATTATTTCAAACAGTCTGTTCTATTCCAGGACAAAGGAATTTCTATTTCCCCTTTCTCCATGAAGTCTGAGAATATAATAATTTCCATTATATCATACTACCTTATTTGACTAGTTTGCTCACAATTTGGTAAACGGTCACTCTGTAATTCTTTTCTTTAGTTAACCCAATAGTATTACGTGTTTCTTCTAGAACCATAAATGGTACACTCACTACCCCTGACCTGTCTTTCAGCATCAGAGTAGATCTTTGGTCCCACTGTTCTTGCACTGTAATTCATGGATGGGTGCTGCTTAGAGTATGTTGCAATCATCTGCTTATAAGTCTGTTTCCCTTCCCAGAGTTTGAGGATACCCTTGTATCTTTATAGTGTTTGTCACAATGCAGACACTCATTTTCAACTTCTGCGTAGCAGAAATTCCTACCACAACTACTTCTACATGCCATTTCCATTATGAGATCATGGAAAAGAGCATACAATGGTTTAATATCTATAGCCCCTATTTCTAACTGAAAACTCTTCTAGGACAGATTTTACCCCCTTCCGGTTTTTGCTGAGTACCTGACATAGAGTAAGTATTCAATAAATGCTTATTGAGTAAATAAATTGGTCTCTACTTTCTTTTTATGTGAAACCCAAATAGCCAGAAAAGAAACAAAATAAATGTGGTATACTATTTTATTATTTTTTCATTTTTAGCAATTTGTATTTTTCTTTCCACCTTAAGTTTGGGAACAAGAGTAGTCTCTTGATTCAAAGTGCTCAAAACAATAAAAAAGTCTGCAGAAATATTCAAACTGAGATCAGCTATCTATGTAAGATTTGCATACTTTATGAAGCCAGTAACATTTTTATGAATGAATAGGACTCACCACATTTTTTATTGTTGTTGGAAATTGGAAATATTAGAAATTCATTCAGCGCATCCTATCTGAAAAAAAAATTCAGAGCATACTGATAAACAACATAAACTAAAATCTTCCTTTGTGGAATCTATGAGAAAGACAGACAGAAACAATCATTAAGATAAATAAGTAAAGTTTAGAGTGTGTTAGTGAGACACAAATATTAAATGGAAGACTAGGATATGCAAGGTTTATTTCCTCTGAATGAGGAATTTGATCATCATTCCTGTAACAGAATGACACTTGGTTTTCTCATTCTAATGACAGTATAAGAACATTTGCAGTGATGGGAACATTATACCTTACAAACCAACTGCTTTCTTTGGGAATTTTCTAGCTGCTAGATGATCTTTTTCTTATGTAGAAAATAAATTTTAGTTGCCTTATGTCCAAACAAAAATATAACAACTTAATGGCAGGCCTTTGAATTGGTAAAGAAACTAAATTTCACTATTTCTGATTTCAAGGGTGTCAAAATTTCACTTCTGACTTTTTTATTAATGGCTGCATCCTGAGTATATGCAATGTTATAAAGATGACAATAATAGCTTAACTGTGCCAATTCACCCTTTATAAAGCACATGCATATACTTCACAGAGCCTTCTAATCCTGAGAGTAACCTCCAAAACAACGGTATTTCCATTCTCCAAATGAGGTGACTAAACCTTAGGTGTTAAGTGAATGCTTTGGCAGGTGTCTAAATTATGTCGTAACAAGACATGAAAAATGTAAATATATACCAATGTATTTGCTCTGGAAAAAAATGGCTTTCCAGTCTAGGGAGGAACAGGTAACTGTGTCTATTTTTCTAATGACTTGGCCCATGATCAGCATCTGAACTTGACTTTGTACAATGCTGGTTTAGTAAGAACAATTTGTAATCTTATACATCTTTAACTGGTCACTGAGAATAAAAATCCTAACCATTTCTCTCCTGTTCAAATTAAACATTCTAATTACCAAGAAATTAGCAAGTTATGTGTGAAAGAGAAAGAAATAGCTCTAAACTCTAAAGTGTTTTAATTTTTTAAAAAGCATGTCACCCATATGTTGTGGGGACATAGAAACCTCTAGATGCTCATTTCTCTGTGTTTAAGTAGGATTGTTTACTCCTTTGGGCATTTCTATTGCTTCAAAATCTTCAGCATACAAATTTCTCCTGTGTGAAGAATCTGAACTCTGATTTTCTGCAAAGGTCACAGAGTAATACCAATCTGAAAGAGCTAGGAGAATCTGCTTAATGTTCCCATCATATAGTGAGGCCAAAGAAAAGTTTTTCTCTAAACATAGAACATTTTTTTCATAAGCAAAGGCAAGGCCATGGAATCTAGTCCTACATAATGCCTCTTCTAATTATATCTATAAACGTGAATTTACAATGCAACTATGTCTAAATCCCCATTTTGAATAGCATCTCATCCCTGGGGTTAGCAACCCAAAAATTCTCTTACCAATACCTTATCAACATTTTTACATCTTATAGGAGCCTAATCAGAAAATTATACGCACTTGGAAACAGCTGTATATCTTTTATCATTTCCTTACTAACTGCATCATTTACACTACTCAATATTTGCCATGCCTTGTGGTCTCCTAGATGGGGAGGCAAGCATAGTCTTTAACTGGTAAAATGAATAATCATCAATTGTAGGCAGTGCCTTAAGGAGAGTGTTTCCATTTGTTCTGTGCTGCTCTTAACAAACTACCTGAGACTTAATACTTTATGAAGAAAACAATTTTGGAGATTCAAGAACATGGCACTAGCATCTGCTAGGCTCTGGTAGATGGCCTCATGGTGGGAATCCATGCAAAAAGCAGAGAGAGTTCATGAGGTGAGAAAGAAAACAAGAGATCAAGAGGGGATAGGCTTGCTGTGTTCATAATTTGCTCTAATGGGAATGAATCCTGTCCATGAGAGCATTAATACTCTCTAAGAATGGAACCCCCATGACCTCACCACCTTCTACCAGGCTCCTCCTCTTAAAGATTCCAACTCTTCAACACCACTATACTGTGAGAACAAGCTTCTAGAATATGATTGTTTTTGCAGAACAAATCATAGTAGAAAGGACTGAAGGATGAATGGAAAAATGTTGGTAGATGGTGGAGATGAAAGGCAGGGAGATGGACTGCTGGAGACATTTAACTAGAGACAGAGAAAAAAAGATAAAGTAAGAAACACTTAATTTTCTCCATTTTATAAGTGTCCTGAACATTGGTTTGAGCCTAAGTCATGTATTCTTCATCACATTAGGTGCTCACATGATTTCTCAGAGGGCAAAGGAAGAACAAATAAGGTGTCACTATAGGAACTGCAGATATTGAGGAGGTCTTAATGAAAATACTCATCGTAACTCAAAGCTTTCTAAGTTTTTTAGACATACTGAAGATTCAAAGTTTTTCATCGAAGTTGGGGAAGAGGTTTCATAAACAACTACTGAATTTTGTTGCTTTTCATCAAGTTTTAAAAAGTAATTCACTAATAAAAGATCCACATTTCATATTCCAGGTATATTTTGGGATGGCAAGAAAGGGTAAAATACAAGTTTAGTGTATCTGAGTTCTTGGGGCTGAGCACTAAATTATTATTGAGGATAAATGTATGATTACTTATGTATCTGAGTGAGTTTCTGAGCCTTATTCTAATGTATGCCTGCTAAAACATACATTTATGACCTATCAATATGTTCACTCACCTTAAAAAAGCTCACACTAAGTTATACACAGCGATGGTTACTGTAACAGTTTCTAAATCCAAACCATCATCTTCATATACCTTCACACCTCTATGGAGAGATGTGGCCTCTTTCTGCTATGGTACAGACACATCCTTAACTTTCTAATTTATGAGCATTGTTTTCTATAGATTATCTTGTAGGAGTACAGAATTAAGGATATGAAATCTATAGATCTGCTGCATATTTTCAGTTAAATGCAATTTGATAGACTTAACCACTAGCCATCATGAAATACCTTATTGTTAGAGAAAAATACATTCTTCTGTCCCAGTAAATTTTCCAAAGCATATTTATCAGTGTGTGATTGCAGAGATATGGAAATTGTGGGCATGTTTTCTCTGTAAACTGTTGGGAGGAGTGGTCTCAGGGTACTAGAAAGTGCTTTGGAATTTAAACAGGCTTACTGCATCAGAGTCAATGGTACACTGGACTTGACATTTGAAATTTATGTGTCTCAGACTTCTCCACCAAGAAAAGTGGATGTTCATAAACCTCTATACAGAGGTTCTGTGAGAAGTAAATGAGAGGATGTATAGAAAGTGCCTAGCATCCAACATTCACTCAAAATATGGTAATTCCCTTGTCACAATATTATTTCTTTTTCATTCTCAGTTTTGCCTTCAGCATCATTTCCAGATTTTCTTTTCTTCAGCTTAATGACAGCTCTTTCCATTTTACATCCTTGTTTTCTGTCTAGGCTGCTTTAAGCAGCACCTCCATATTATGGTCCACTGCTGAATTAGATTTTCTTAACACCTACTACCTCCCTGGAAGTCTCTTTTTACTTGTTTTTGTTTTTAGAAGATTTCTACAGGTAGTATTTCTTATACACCTACTGGATGCCAAAAACTTGCCAAGAATGGCATAAATATTATGATCTCATTTAATTTCCATAACATCTATGCAAAATCTTGTACTGGAAATTCATCAGTGAGATGATACAATATGCCCAGAAAGGAAGAACCAGCATATGAAATTCCCTCTGTCTAGAACATTATGGTTTTCAATTAAGACTGGAAAGAAAAGTTGTCCTTTTAAAGTAAACAGAGGAAAAGATACAACAGAAAGAAATTAAAGACTCTTAGACATGAACAAAGAGAAGGAAAATTAATTGTGCAGAAGGTTCACCTGCTCCAAATTCCCGTCATCTACTTATTAAGACAGGATTTAGGTACTTAAGTATGGTGTCCACCTTCTTGAAAACAAATTTCAGTACGATAGATCCCTTTTCACATTTTTCTATATTTTTCCATGGTTGTAATGGAGTAATTTGAGAGCTCTTCCTGCAAGTTATATTAACAGAACACAGTGAAAATTTAGCAATAGAGGTATGAAGCATATTCTGCTGGGGTGCAGTATTGAAGCATGTAGTAGCTCCTCACTGAAGGACATGGTGTCTCATGGCCTGTGTCTCATGGTCCAGCTCTACCATACCTAGTTTAGAAAACAAAAACACCAATGCAGCATGTCTGTGACTTCCCTCTGAGACATGCTATATGCCCTAAAACATTTCGGTTGCCACTCACACTTTGGGTAATTTCCTTTTAGGCATGGCTTCTCCTTTGAAATTTTTCAGGTAAACAGCACAAGATTAGTATTTGTCATACATAATAGGGAACATGGATGATTCTACTTCACTGTCCTCATTAAATTGAAATCCCAGCAAATGAGCTTAATTGAAGTGATTATTTTAGCAACACAATAATAAAGTATCACAAAGGAACCCTAATTTCAAGGAAAAAAATAATCTCGGTAATCTACACGATATGTCCAGTGATGTAGATTTTACAATAAAATCTTCATGTCCAGAAATTTGTGTAAATTTTTAGATAGTTGATTTCCTTGTATGGTTTTATCTACACAAGTGCATCATGGTTGTGTCTTTTTCTGTGAGTTGTCTGAAGCTAAAGTTTCCTAGCTTGGCAATAATGTGGCACAGAGCCTATTATCTTAAGACGATTGATTTTTCCCTTGATTTTGGCTGTGTACCTGAATGAGTCTTAATTCAGAATCAAAGGGAGAAAGAATGGAAAAGACGAGAATGGAGGGAAAATGTGGGAAAGAGAAGAGAGAAAGAAAAAAGATTACTGACAAAATACTGCTTGAAAACCAACATTGTCAGTACAATCATTGTCATTTGATTTAACATGGCATAATTTAAAATTCATAATGAAATCTATTTTAACTGTGAAATACACAGATTTTGAAAAGAGTTTTTCTATTGTAAAAATATGAATGCTATGAAATAGATGTTTCTTTTCCCCCTCTTCATTTTAACCTTTCAGGGTAACTTAACTCTAAATTATGTGAAGTTATAGTTATCAACCATATCCAATTAAAAATGCTAAACCAGTTTCATCTGGAAACAGAGACACTGACAATATCTAAATATATATATATGATAAATTAGTTATTGTCAAAGCTATTGCCACTCATCATTGGGCTTATGCAACAGTGTCATCTAGTGGACACTGGTCAGGTAAATTGTAACCAAGATTCTTGAAGGAGCTTATTTAAAATGAGGTAGCCTTAATGAAAATCTGCTTTGTCTTTTTTGATTTCCTTATATTAAAGTCATCTAAACAATTATTTATAATTCAAGCCATCATTTCAATTTACTTTTTCCAGAACAGTGAAGAAACTGAGAACTTTCTAATGCCTACAGAAAGAAAAATAATTTAAAGGTAATTTTAATTTTTTTTTCAAGGTAGCAAAGAACAAAAGAAAATAGCAAAATGACTATAAAAGGTAGATGTCAGTGTATGGGTAGCAATTAGGAGGAGGAAGCTGGAGCCGAAAGATTATTGAGCAGATTTCTGTTTCTAGGTCTACGTGAATAGTGGCTGCATCAACAACACAAAACAAAGGAAGTACATGGGAGCCTCGTTGTTTTATTTCCGAGCTATGCCATTTTTCTCGTATCTTTTCTGTACAGTCGTGCAAAAGAGATATCTTCTTTGGAAAGAATTTTTCAAAAGCCTCTCAGTTTTCACAAAAGCACTAAATGTCATTCATTTTGAGTATTAAATTTCTGTTTTATCAAAGCCATTTGACTTTAATTTTTCTCCTACTAATCAAATACTGGAGACACAAAATGAGCACTGCAACACATTCCACAGTTTTGTAGTTTTCCTGCATTGCTAATTGAAAAATATGAAAAAACTGTATTTGTTGAAAAGATGCAAAAGTTAAGCTTTTCAGCACTTCATCAAAATAAATATGGACATTAATTTGTAAAGCTCCAGTTCAACACGTGAATTTTTAAATGTTAATTTAACAGCTGTTAGCAGGTTATACCCTTGCCTTACATAAAACTATTCAAAGATAGGGTGTTACTTTAAAGCTCTTTTCTTTAAGAGTAAGAAGGACAAAGGCACGTTAAGTCTATTGAGAGGTATGAAATTTCTGTTTTTCAAGTACCTAGTTCTAGTTTCACTTTCCAGTTGCTCTGAATGAAAGTTTTTTGCCCATTTGATGTCTTTGATACTATTATTTCATTTGGTTTAAAAATGTTAACATGATACAGAAAAAAAGTATGCTATTAGATTTATGTCCCTTTGATTTAACACAAAGTATTTTTTCCTGTCTGTTTAGGGTGATCAAAACATTGCTGAGATAGAACATCTAATATGACACACTATGTTGGATAATTTAGAAAACAATAACACACAACTATATTCGTATTTTACTGAAGGTTCCTACCTGTATATTCTTAAATATTGCTGAGAATATACTTAGATATTAAAGTACTTTGCCAATTTGAAGTAATAGAAAGAACTGACAAATTTAAATATTTATCAAAAACAGATTATTAGCTCCCCTCAGTAAACAGAAAATATTCAGTTCTTCCCAAATATTATCATTTTACTTATTAACAGTCAAATTAACTAAAAACTGAATATGCTTTCTGGGTGTAACATTTATTAAGTATTATTTCAAAATTAAAAGTGAGCTATTTCAAGGTAGAATATTTATACTGTTTTTTGCCCAGATTTTGCAGGCAAAATCACTAATTCTCCGTAGTATAAATCCCATCATAATAAAAATAGCTTATATTTAATTATATTTATATTTATTTCAAATCACTGTACTTGAAAATTCATGTAGCAGAAATGTGCAAGTTATTTAGGCCTTCCAGTGAGACAGAAATTCGGAATTTTGTTGGTACCAAATGATAAACTCTTTCCAAATTTGCAGTTTTTCATCTTGCAGAATACATTACTTTGTGTATACTTGCTCAAAATTGGATTGGCAAGTGATACAACTGACTGGCAGCTGATAGGCAAAGCCAAGTTTGGAATTTTTAGTTGAATCTTATCCCATTCATCCATATTTATTGAATACCTACTAAAGACTATGACAGCATTGTGGATGGGATTAAAAAATGGAAGACATGTTCTATGACCTTCCCAAACATTGCAATCTAGTTGAAGAGATAAAGCATACATGAGTGAAAAATTAAATGGCAATGCAAGATTTAAATAACAGTTCAATTGGATAATAGACATGTCACAGAGAGCTTCATGCTCATTTATCATATGAGTAGTCCAGGAATTAAGAGATTCCTGTACCTGTAGAAGGGTATTTTTTAATAAATCCTGGAGAACAGCTTCCTAATTAAGGTCTTTATAGGGCAGATGTACAATTAAAAGAAAGTAAATTATTCCTGTGATTTTTCACTGTCCATTTCTGCTTTTGTTTTCCATGAATATTTTGGAAATAACTACAGACCTACTCTATAGACACCAACATTTTACTACAGATGAATAAAATTTCCTTGCTTGCTTTGAAAATACCAACTTTCTTAGAGAAATCATTGCCAATATCTGTCCCTTTAATAAATGTGACCCAGCAATAAGTAGTATAGATAGAGATGATCTGTCTGTACTCAGAGGTGGCAAAAACATTTCTGATATCATAACACAATACTGGCTGCTGAGGAACTGGAAGTCTAATAAACTTTAAGGCTCTGCCCTGGTCCATTTTCTAAACACTGTATATCAGTGTCTTCAAAAAATCAGATCAAGGTCTTCAAAAAATTTAAGAAGTGTCATTTTCCTAAGATTACGTGCAGCACAAATTACTTTTCCCTGTTTCGTTTTATTCTTGAAATACTAATATGTAACTTTAATTAGTCAGCTTTCCCATTGCTAGGACAAAATAAGTGACATCTGCAACTTCAGTAAGAGAAAACATTTAAAAATAAATAATTTGTCTCAGAGTTTCAGAGGTTTCAGTGCATGGCTGGCTGGTACCAAAGCAGAGAAGTCACTCAGGTGGAAGGGCACACAGGAGCAAACCTGCTTATTTCCTATAAACTGGGAACAGAACACAGGGGAAAAGCCAGAGTAGAAGGGGTCAGGGACCAGATACTTCCTCCAATGTCCTGTCCCTGTCAATCACTTCCTCCTACAAACTTCAGCTCCTAATAGTCCAATCAGCTCTCAATAAGTTACCCCATTCATGAGATTAGTGCCCTCAAAGCCTGCCAGTCACCTTTCCAGGAATCTCTTAATCTAGTCAAATTGACATTCTAGATTAGAGGTCATAAACTGATAATGCTACCCTCTACTCCAGGGAAATGTGTACATATTTTTTTAAAATAATTGTCCGGATGTGGTGGTGCACACTTATATTGCCAGCATTAGAGAGGCTAAGGCAGGAGAATGACAAGTTTGATACAAACCTGAACTAACTGAGGAGATTTGTGTCAAAAAACAACGAAAACTGTAAACAAATCTACGTATCATATTATTTTTAGTAACTAATTTGTGGTATTCTCTGATGCCTTTATTAGTTATGTAAAACACAATATAATATGTACTTAAAAGTTGATAATTTTTATATCCTAATCATCTCGGTTCTAGGTTCAAAGCAAGGTTTTACTACAAAATGATTAATCTTTTTGTTTTCCATTTAGCCTGACCATGAATATTTTTATTTAATAGGCCAGGTTAACTTGGTTTTATCAACAAATTTTCCCAAACATAATTTCCATCATCTATTCTATACTTTCACCTCAAATAATCCGTATTGTCTTTCAGCAAAATTTATTCCGTACTTACCAAACTCTTCGGCTTTAGAATGGAATAATAGAAGAGTTTAAAATGATGGATGTCTATTTCTAGAAAGGAATAAAGAAACTTTAAAAAGCCTTCTCAGACTCTTACATTATAAAGCAAACTTTGTATTTAAGACAGTGGAAATTAAAATTATTGTAAGGTGGATTATAGAAATATTTTAAAAACTTCATGAATAGTTGTTGGAAAATGCAATCCCTCTTATATGCTTCAATTCATTCTTTCTTGTAGCCAACTACTTGATGAGCATGTATCAGTGAATACTAGGTGCTTTGCTAGGGCTCCATGTTAATCTCAAAGGGGGTCAAAGACCAATAGAAAGTAGAAATAAATCAACATGTAGACCTATGTAAATGCAGCCTGCTATTCACAGAGACTATAGTGGTGCGGAGCATGAAGTCTCTCACCTTACTTGCCCCTCTGGGAATCCCAGCGTCATGAAAGAATTGATTTAATGATGTCAATTTGAGCCCTAAAGGGCCTGTACCACTGATAATTTTCCAGAGTTCAAATAAGAGTCTTTAATAATTCACTAAGTCACTTTTTAAAACTAACAGTTTGGGCTGGGTGCAGTAGCGCTCACCTGTAACTCCAGCATCAGTAGGCTGAGGATCGAAATGGCCAACCAGGGCTTCCACAGTGAGTTTAAGGCCAGTCTGAATGACATAGAGAGACCCTGTCTCAAACAAAACAAAACAAAGCAAAGCAAAACAAAACAAAACAAAACAATTTGGTTTTATCCCTGCTAATGGAAATAATATTGCTTGACATATAAAATTAGAAAATCACAGTAAGTTTTAAGAAGAAAATTCATGTTGCTACAATGTAATGACCAAGAAAGTAGACTCATTGATAACATTTTATTTTTGTCACATATATTTCCATAAAACACATTTATTTATAAGATACATAAAATGTTATACTTGTATACTGTATAAAATACATAGCCGTACATTATGTCTATATTTTTCTTCATGTTTGTTTGTGAATGTGTGTAATATATACATGTATATTCCTTTTATCTAAAAATATATAAACATAAAATTTTAGTGTTTTTTTTTTCCATAATCGAGACCACAATGTGACATATGCTTTTTCAATGTATTCTTCAAATGATTCTAAAACTAGTGTTTTTATGATTTGGACCTTGGAGCAAACAATGCTTCTGTAAAGTAAATTCTGGGAGAGTTTCCTCCAAAGTGCACAGAGGAAGCACTCTCTTATATGCCCTGGAGCATCCATTTCCAAGGCTCCAGGGAAAAGGGATTTGTTCATTTTGTGCCATTATGCTAATGTCCTCGTATCCTGTTACTTGAGTGCTTGAGCTCAACCGCACACAGCCCTTTCCTTATTATGCTCTGGGGAGGTTCCTCTTAAAGTAACCATTCCCATCCTTTTTAGACTTCCACGCCAGGATTCTGGGAACAAGAGTTATGATGAAAATCAGACTGCTGCTTTTTTGAAACTAAAAATTTCTTCACCTGGGAGCCACTTATGTAAGTGTGCTTTGCTGAGCAGTACATTATATTCCTTTTCTTTTTCCTTATAGTTCAAAAAAAAAGTTTATTTCAGGTAGTAGGGAGAAAATTCACCACTGTTTCTTTGCCTCATCAGTATTTTAATGATGCCGTTTTTCAAAATGATATAGTAAATTTGGTGAATGAGGTTATAAATGATAAAATCAATAATGAAATTCAAGGATTATTTTAATCAGTTTTAAACTTTACTCAAAAGCTCCACAAAGTGTTTACTATAGTACCCAGGTGAAAAACATGTTCAGCTAATTATAGATGATCTGTGTATGGATATATAGAGATGGATATTGTATCAGCTTGTTTTCTGATGCTACACTAAATATACTGGAGGTATAACAAAAAAAAAAAAAAGAAAGAAAGAAAGAAAGAAAGAAAGAAAGAAAGAAAGAAAGAAAGAAAGAAATTTATTTAACTTACCATTGGAGCCTGAAAGTTCAGGCTGCACTGGTGAGGGCTTCTGTGATTGTGTCACATTGTGATAGACGGCATCATGGCAAGAGCACAGGCAACAGGGATAGGTCATGTGGTGATACAGGAAGCCAGAGACCAGGAAGGGTACCTTCTTGCTTTCACACTAACCCTATCAAGACCTAAGTAGGATGCAATGAGAATTACTTTAATCCTTCCCAAGGGTCACAGCCAAAAATTGTCTCTCGTGAGGTTCCATCCATTCCGTAAAAGTTCTATAACCACTGTCATCACACCAGGGAAAAGGCTTCCAAAACACAGACCTACAGGGGGCAAACCATGGACAGTACATATTTCTGCATAAAAGTCACACATAGCCGGGCGTGGTGGTGCATGCCTATAATCGCAGCACTCGGGAGGCTGAGGTAGGAGGAGCATTGTGAGTTCGAGGCCGGCTTGGGCTACAACGTGAGTGCAAGGCTGGCCTGAGTGACATAGTGCGACCCGGCCTCAAAAAGCTAGGGCTGGGAGTTTGGCTCAGTTACTTAAGCGCCTGTCTGGCAGGCGTGAGGTTGTGAGTTTGATCCCCAGTACCACAAAAAAAAAAAAAAAAAAAAAAAAAAAAAAAAAAAAAAAAAAAAAAAAAAAAAAAAAAAAAAAAAAAAAAAAAAAAAAAAAAAAAAAAAAAAAAAAAAAAAAAAAAAAAAAAAAAAAAAAAGTCACACATATATAGATAAAATGCATACAAATACAAAACAATAGAAACAGAATGCTACAATGTTATCACAACTTTTAGTAATTCAGTTAATATATACATAAACTAGTTATTTTAAGTGAAATTTTAGCTCTTTCAGATTATTTAATCAGGTCAACAGATCAAGGATATCTTTTAAAAATACTTTAAATTGACTTCCTTTTGATGATGTATTCATCCACTTATTCAAAAAATAGTTTTTACACCATACTGGGTGATGGATTCTTTCCTAACCATTTGTAATCTATTAAGGAAGATATGCATGTAAATACATAATTTCAGTGGGATATATATAAATATACATACATGATATTTACGCCCAATAAATGAAGCTTTTATAAGGTAAGTCATAGTGTGAAGAAAGAAACTCTTTCCTTTCTGTGATGGCAACTGAAAAATTGAGCAGAACAGGAGCGTCCTGATCCAGTTGTTGAAAGAGAAAAAAGTCATTTAAAGCAAAGATAACAGCAAGTGACACCACCTGAAAGTTCAGTTTCTTCAGAAACTACTACAAGAGTGCTAGAAAAGGCCCCATCCCTAAGGAATACTCATTTCCAAACCAGAATCTTCTTTGTGCATAAATTATGGCAGCTTATCTGAAAACATTTGCACATCATACTAGGGTATCTAAATGGCCTAACATTCTCTCCAGTTTTAGGAAAATCTGAATTGTATTGTACTTTAATATACCCCAGAAAAGCTCAGTGATACTGGCAACTTCAAAGCGTATTTCATATCTCCTCTTTGGATATTCAAATATACTTGCAGAATATCACAGAAACATAAATAGAATTTAATAGATAATAATTGCCTAATTAGTGTTACTCAAGTGGTGGTCTTTTGTTCTTTTTTATTAATAATCTACATCTAATTTCTTTTTTATATTCTTACAGTGGAAGTCACAATCTGAAAAACCTATAGGTATTGGGAAAATCAGCATATTAATAAGTGTAAGAAAATCAAGGGCACCAGCTTCATAACAAATGGCAACCATCACTGAGTCTCAGTGTTAGAACAGAGTGGGATGCAGAATCTGGAAGACTAGACAGTCCACACCATTACCAAAGTAGGGACTTCCTAGTAGCTCCTGCCAATTGTTAATCAAATGGGAAGATGAGTTCTGTGTTTACAGATACCTGAATTTTTAAAAGAGACAGAAGAGATTTGGGGCAAAATCTCTGATTCTTTTCAAATGTGGTCATTAATAAAAATTCTCAAAACCTCATTGGGTTGGTCAAATTAAATGTCTTTAAAGACTGCATGAATCATTCCGCTACTAGTTTATAAACCCAGTTTTACAGTTAATAGACTGTCTTTTAAATATGTGAATCAATGCTTGTTTATTGTTGATTGACAATTAGAAAACGTATTTTTAAGCCACAAGTTTCACTGATAAGTGACCATGTCTTATCTGATTGGTTGTATTTTGTAACTTAAAAAGATGTTTGCACAGTAGTAGCAAAAATACAGTTTTACTTGCTTATTAATAAATTTGATTGGGACACTCCCGCCAGCACTGTGTTTTGTCACAGTTCTATTTAAGAACACGCTGAGATATTAGCCTGGATTCCAGTCTCAGATTCTTTCTTCATAGGTGATTGGTATATCATGCTTTTTCCCTGGACCTCCCTTTCTTCATCTGCAAAATAGTAGTGAAAACAGTATCTGCTGCATAATATTGTTTGTGAAGTGTTTGAGATTAATCAGGAAGAATTCTTGGACAAAGGATGTAGTAGG
The DNA here is from genome assembly GCA_004363535.1 of Dasyprocta punctata. Lineage (NCBI taxonomy): Eukaryota > Metazoa > Chordata > Mammalia > Rodentia > Dasyproctidae > Dasyprocta > Dasyprocta punctata. The sequence continues at coordinate 98,745 of RJWM01001337.1, read as the reverse complement.
ATCCGATGGTTGTTATAAACACTAGGGTCAATTATAGCCTCCAAAGCAAGGTTAATCTGAAAGAAAATGACATTAAGTGAATTAATCAATCTCCTCTTTCCATCAGAAGTATTCAGAACTAGGATTCATTTGCTTTCTATGCTGAGGTTTAAATGAGCTTTTAATACACCAAACTTCAACTAAAAATTGACCAACGTAATAAAACTACCACCACGACAAATTGGATCTTCATTCTCTTAGGAGCCACAACCTTAACATCTTTTGTTTTAGACTAAACCTCCTGCTACACACTGGAAGTTTGCTCATAACCCTGGCATTGTCAATTCTCCACTTTAGCCAAACAGAAATAGACCCTGGATTTCAATGAAATCTCAGGATGACACCTTCTCAGCCAGCACTCTGACTGCATTGGAGTGGCATTATAATATGTCTACATGTTCTCTGTTCTGGAGAAGGAAAGATGAGAAAGATTCATCTTCTTGGCTTCACATTTGTCTTCACAGCCACCACACCTTTTCATATGATTCTTTTTAGAATGTAATGTCATAGTGAAGCCAAAAGAGAAAAGTTCCAACAAATGGAATTGCCATAGCAACACTCTACATTTCTCATCAAGCTTGGTCTTGTGTGGATCATCATATTAAAGCTTATTTTTCAGCTTGGTGAAAGCCATGGCTATAATCTTCAGTGTGAAAATCTCTTTGGCCCATCCTGAAGTTAAAAATAGAAGAGAATACTTTGAATTATTTCATGAACATAAAAATCTGGAACTGCAGTTCCTCCACAGATGGAATTAACTCATAGAATAGTGACATTTGGGGCCACTTGAATTTCCCCATTATGGTTTCAAATTGGATTTACTTCTTGTCATTATGACATTATTTGCTGACCAAGGACTCAACACTGAATTAAAAAAAAGGGTGCAGTACTCATCTTCTTTGAAGGGACAAGTTACAAAACATAACACTGAAAAGAATCTATACAAAAGGTATGTGTGTGTGTGTGATGTGATATACTTGTTTTGATAGCCAACAAATTACTCTATTTTAGGTTTTCCCTGGTCAATAAAGCATTACATGTAAAAAACTTTTCACTTGCAAGTTTCTCCTCATGGTGAATTAATAATTTTTTTAAATAAAAGGATTTTTCAGAAAAATAATATACATTAAGTGGTGTTTTAAAAATGTTCTCCCATGATTTTGCTTGGAAAGTTACTTTTTTTCACTTCAAATGCCTGATAAAAAGCAGAAGTGTTGAAACGTAGTGACTATGAATATTGAAAGATGCTTTAGCAAATATATACTACAGTAGCTACTATAAAATTCAGATATATTCTCTCTCCAAAAGAATAAGCAAATTTGCTATCACATGTTCTTTGTTTTTCCCCAATAAGTTGTCTGTCCTGTGAGTATTTTGCATGCTGCAACTAAAGTCTTACCTAGCCGTTACAACAAATTAAAACTATAAATAAATAACATGAAACTATGTTTTGCCAATAGGATTTTATAAATGAATCATTATTACCAAAGAATATAAATTTGAACTACAAATACTATACATCAAGGGCTAATTAAATACCCTATGGTCATAGGGAATTCTGGAATTTACAGAATTAGTGAAAGATAAACCACGAACCTGTAAACGTGCAAAATTAGATTGGTTGACACTTTTCTTTAAATAAAAAATGATTAAAAATTACTTAACCGTTCATAGAAGAATAGGTATAATTAAATTTAATCATTTTAAAAACAGACATACACAAAACTCATATACTGTTAGCAACACTCTGGAGTGAGGATTTCATTTTATACTACAAGAAAAGAAAAGAGTAATTGTTATTAAACTTTAAATGTTCCTTCTCTGGCCCTGAAACAGACATAGTCATGCAACTGACATATTTTCACAGCCCTTGGCAATGATACATGCAATTTTAATCATGGATATTAATTCTCTAAACCACCAATCCATCCCTTTAACTACTCTATTGCTTCTCACTGGTGTTTATTTCATGCCACAAACAATGATGCATGGAAATTAAACTATAGACATTCATTATTTTCCTGCTTTTGTCTCAGTGCATAAAATTTTCACTTGTGCACTGTTAAAAGGTAAAAATTTCATCACTTGATCCCAGGTTTATCATGTGACCTCTAGCTTGTGGTGGTTAAGTGTTCTGAGGATTTGGCATAAAGATAGTAACCAGGAGAGAGAAGCTACAGTAACTAGCGACAGGGAAGATGGCTATGTGACATAGACAGCTGTGAGATACCCTACAATCTTAAGGAAAACATCATTACACACTATAACCTCAACCATCACCTGAAAGCTAAGGTTCTGCAATGAAAAGACCAGAATTTCATTTGTTTTCAAATGACATAGAGGGTTACAATATTTTTTGTTAGCAATTACTTTGTAACAAAATCATTTCTTCTTGCCTTATTCACCTCCCACCCTGCCACCGAGTACTTAGGGGTAGGGACTCTGGCTTTTCCTAAAATAACCTTTAATTATAGTTTCTGATCTTGACATTCTCAAAAATGCCCTACTGGCTAGTCTTCTATAAGTACCATCTGTACGTTTTGATCATAAACTAACTTGTCCTAGAATCTGCCTGGCAAAAAGCATTACGAGTCATTTTGGGAAAAGTCAGGCATAGTCAATTTTCACAGTCTTGAAACTTGAAATGATTTCTTCCAACTTTCAAGAGGGAAAAAAAAAAGCTGGCATGAAATTCTGTTAGAATTTTCAAACAAAAATAGAGAGGAAAGCTGGAATATAGAAAAAAAAGAAGAAAGAGGAAGAAAAGGAAAAAAGATACAGTAGAAATTTGAATATACTAGAAACTAAACTTGTCAAGAAAATAAGAAAGAAATGTGCAACAATATTGTTACAGTTATACCTAATTATTTATGTCTGAAATATAATAAATTAGTATTTCTGATTCACATGGAAAATAAAAGGAAAGTAAGGAAAATGTATCCGGTTTCAGTAGGTATGAAAAATGTGTTGCTTAGCATCTTTAATTAATTGGTGACTTAAGCATCTAAGGGACAGCTTTTACTGAGGAGACAAAAAAGGTGCTTTTTAAAATTCAGTATTTATGCTGCTCTACATCATGTTAATAATAGTGCTAACCTGTAGTGTTAGAAATGAAAGCACTACGTGGTAACCTTAATAGTGAGACATTGAAAAGACTTCCCTCCTTTGAACAATCTCAGGGTCTAATAAAACTTTTGACAAAAGTGCTCTTGGGGGGAAAGGATAGACTCTGTCTTAAGTGGTATTCATAGGAAAACTGTGGCTTGCACACTGCTTCATTTGTCATTATTGTGTACATCTGATGACTATAGATTCCTTGAAGTATGGAGTCTGTTAAATAATAGACTTTAAATATCAAAACTTTCTTTTGCTGCATATATCCCCAAAGAATCATGGAGTTGTGCATTTGCACCAATGCAGTGAATAATGCACATTTATACTTTCTTAGAGGATCAAGTGTCCCTACAGAAGATCTACCTATCATACAGATGAATCACAGAACTAGCATGACGAGAATTTTGATAAAAAAAAAATTCCAGGTGAGTTTACCATAAAATTCATGACAACATGCATCATAAACAAATCAAGCTATTTTAGGAGAAGTCGTTTATGTGTCACCTTATCTCATCTCCCTTTCCTAGTGACTGTAATGTAACTTTCTGGAAATGGACATGCAATGCTGGGATTATGTCCTGTTTCTTATATTAGATTTATTCTAGTACCAATGTTTGCTAATTTAAAGTTATGGGAAAAAATCTTTACTCATTCATATTATGATCATTTTTTGTCATTTTTTAAAAAATATATACCCACAGAAAGCCTTTGTTTGATATTTAAATATTATGCTACTTTAACCCTAATAATTATTGTGCTGGAGTGCATTTATATGACTTAGTAATAGCTTCAACCTATGAAGTATTGTACTAAACATATTCTCCATTATCATCATCATCATCATCATCATCATCATCATCACCATCATCATCACAGTTAATGTTTGTTGAATACTTACCTGGGAAAGTGCTTTATATATGGCATTTAAAATCCTCAAAGCAGAAATTCACAAAGTTCCATAACTAGTAAGTAGTAGAGCCTATATTCAAATCCAGTCGTATTCTATTTGCTACAATTTAGGAGCTCCTCAAGAGGGAATAAGTTTTAAAACTCAATGCAATTCTCAACCTTCCCAAAAATTTATTTTTTGAAATTGAACATACAACCTGACAGATGTGTCTTTTGAACTAAGACTCTCTGGATACAGGAGATCCCTAAAACCCTCTGGATACCTCTTCAGAGGTTTTCTACTGAAAAAAAAAATTATCATGTCATGTTTCACAGTTTAAAAATTTTTACGGATGACTAGAGGTACAAGAAGAACTCACATCCCACAGTGACACATTGTCTATGTTACTGGCTCTCACTCTTTCCTCCCTCTTCCCTTTTCTTATTGCTTTCTTGTGGCAACAAATTCCCACCCTTGTCTGTGGGTGAGTAATACTCTATACACCTAAAAGACTCTCTGCACTGAACTTCAAAGACAGTAACCAAATCCCCAGTGGGCTTATAAAAGAATTATTCAGAAGAAATCATTGTTCTCCTTGTAAGAAATTGTGGAAAATGTAATTTTCTCTACTTTTCATGTGTAATTCACTTGAAATTATTCAAAAAGGAGTAGCATTTTAGATTCTAAAAATATGCATAGAACATTTCCTTAAAAAATATTTTTTGCCATGATGGCTTAGAAACTTTTCCTACAAATTTCCATTAAAGTCCTGTCATGTGCACAGCTCTTCTTTTAAAAGGAGATGCAGAAAGCAAGAGGCTCAAAGGATCTAGAGGCAATGTGTACACAAAGTCCGCTATGCATTAAAAAAAAAAAATTGCTACTGGCTGTAGACTCAGCAATGCACCACAGGCCCAGGGAGTGAATAAGAAAGAAATTGATCATTTACTATTTTTACCTCCTTGGTTTTGGTGTAAAAGTACAATGAAGAATTTGAGAAATAATCTCCCCCAAGCATTCCACAAGTTTCTTAGAAGATAAGAAGCAGGATTCCAGTCAGGCATGGTGGTGTACACCTGTAAGCTCAACTACTCAGGAAAATGAGGCAGAATTGCAGATTGAGGCTAGCTGGGCAATTTAGGATGTAGCTCAGCACTACAGTACTTGCCTAGCATGGATAAGATACTGGGTTCAGTCCCTGGTACCAACAAAAGATGGAGAAGGAGGAATAAGAGGATACAGAGAGAAAAAAAGAGGACGAAGTACTGGAGGATTCTAAGATTCCAGAGGATCTTGGTTAAGACTAAGGAGTAGTAAGCCGGGCGTGGTGGCACACGCCTTTAATCCCAGCACTTGGGAGGCTGAGGTAGGAGGAGCATTGTGAGTTCAAGGCTGGTTTGGGCTACAATGCCAGCGCAAGGCCGACCTGAGCTACACAGTGTGACCCTGCCTCAAAAAACCAGGGCCAGGAGTTTGACTCAGTGACTTAAGTGCCTGCGTGACACGTGTGAGGTTGTGAGTTCAATCCCTGGTGCTGAAAAAAAAAACAAAAACAAAACAAAACAAAAACACTAAGGAGTAGGAGAGATGAAGATGACACCTTGATTTTGTGTCTAGTTTCTCTAGTTGTCTTTGAAAACCTTTTCTAAGATTATATTTACAACTAGAAGTGAAAAGGAAAAAAAACTCAAGTACTATAGAATGAAGTCCAATTAGAGTTAGAGGGGAAAGAGCAAATCCCTAAAAGCATCTCAGTTCTCAAAAAGACTCTGAACGTCCTAAAGACTACTCACAGACAATGAATTGAGAAGAACTGTTATTTTCCATTCTTGCCATTTTTCAGGTCATTCAAACAGAGACAAATAACAAAGAATCATAGGAGTTTAATATAGTCTGGAAGTTCACCTCTGATTTAGAAAACAGAACAATCTCATATAAGAATTCCACTATGAACTTCACTATGAACTTGAACATTGCTCATGATCAAAAGGCAAGGCATTCAACAAAACATGAAATGCTTGTTGTCAGTGATTCCTTCTGGAAGCAAGTGAAGGGTTGGGGCCATGGCAGAGTACCAGACACAGAACTGTGTTATACCCAGTGGAGTAAGTGTGAATACAACTGACCAACAATACTCAAAAGGTACTGCTTTGAGAAACTTAGGTGCAAAATCAACGGTACTGTCTCCATTTTAGTCACTGAGGAAAAATGTACTTGCTCATTAATTAGACTAAACCTGCTAATCTAGTAATCCTATTCATGATAGCTATGCTTACAATTCTTTACCTTCCTAATATCTTAAATAGTCTCTTCTCTACTGATTTTACCTCTTCTACATACAAACACAATCTGGAGACATTTTCTTGAGCTCTTCTAGTCTATCAAGGTATTGTCTTCCCTTCCCATCCTCTTTTCTTTCTTGTTATCACTATACTTCACTAATAACTATGTATTCATTCACTCCTTCATGACTTTGGAATCTTCACACACCAGTGACACGGTTCTTTTAAATGATATTATCCTGCTATGCACTATACCCAAGAGCCTTTAAAACTCAATTCTATTGAGATATAATTAACAAAGTACAAAATTCTCCAACACAGGTATATGCTTTGGTTCATTTTAACAAATGCATGTAGTTGTGTAATCCTAACCACAATCACAGTACAGAACATTTTCAATATATCCTCAAGAATGTTCCTGTTCCTCTCTGTATGAGGAGTCCTTTTTAATTTAATTTTAAACACCTTATGACTACATTAAATAATAGTAACAGGAATGCTTAAATTTAGTGGCCCACAAGATTTACTTTGCCTCCTTAGTAAAATTATAGATCCCTGAACCCTGCTCTCTGAAATTCTATTGAGTTTTAAGCATTCAGAAATCAGAAACTCATCCTAGTACCCCACTGCACAAAACAGTGCAAGGAAGAAAACTACACTGCTTCCTCTACTTCCTATGGGAAAACTACAGACTCCATGGCCTGGTTTGAAACTGTCTGCGTTCTCAGAGGTGTCCCCTCAGCTTCATTAGTCTCATATATCTGGCATGTATTCTTCACTTTGTGATTCCTGGTCCCTCAGCCCAGTGTTTCTCTTTTTCCATATCCTAAACCCAAAATATGCATTCCCCAAACCTCAGCACTGTATTGTTGGAAGCACAGTAGTGCCAGGGCATAACTCTGTCCCTTCTCTGTCACCACATGACCTGAGGTAGTAAAATAGATCACACCCCACTTAAGCTACCATTGGTTATTATAAATAGTTTGTTTCCTTCTATTTCACAATAAGGAGCAGGCAGCACATTTTAGGTTGGATTATCTTCTCTTTAACATAGCCATCACCATCAGGGAGCTTCTATCCCTTGACATTTCCTCTCAGAAAAATTCAAGTTCCCCTGCAGGTCTCAACTCATACTTTTTTTGTGAGGACTTTTACTGAGTCCTCTAATCTGAACAAGTAACAGTACTGTCATACTGTACTATATGACAGTTTATTTATTTATTTATGGTTATTTGCTAGACGTCTGTCTCTTTCACAGTTCAGTAAGATCTATAAGGAGAAAACTATTAGCAGTTTTGTCTACTTATGAACAGAAGGATCTGGGTCCTTGTCTATCTAGGTACTTAAAGATAGGTTTGGTGAATGAGTTAATCTATTTTGAATAGATTTGCTCAGTGGTAAATTGATAATTGGTAAAATTCTGACACTAATAAAGTTATCACAGATATTGCCTATAATATTTATTCTTTTACCACATTATTTTAAACTTAACAAAATGCTATCATTTTTCCTTATTTTGTCAATATTGCCTCCCTAATTAGAGATAATTTCCTCAAATATCAAGACATACATACTCTACTTTAATTTTACTCTCCATAACACTGACCAGGGCTATTTGAAAATTAAAATAATCATTATAATGATGATAATAATATGATAGTATTAGTTTCATTTTGTGAGGCCTTGTCATATCTAAGCAATAGCGCTAAGTGCATTAACTGGGTGAAATTGTTGGAACAATTACATAAGGTAGGTGCCATTATTATTCCATTTTACAGATGAAAAATATAATGTTTAAAGGGATAACTACACAGTAATTAAGTTGCTGTGACAGGAGGTGAATTCAAGCAGTCTACTGTGAGTATTAAAACTGCACTCATGTAATTTAGTTTCAGTCACAATTTTAAAAAAATAAATGAATGCATTTATATTTACTTCCATGCATTTGAATATGCATGAGTTTCATGAACCAAATTTTATTTTTGAAGAAAGACTGTTGGAAGAAAGAGAAAAAAACTGCAGTCACACAAAGCTCTTTGGGGCTTCCCCTCCAAGCTTTAAAAAATTCAGTATCTACCACTTCCCCCTATTTTCTTGATGCCGCTTAAGAAACAATGTATACAAGGAAAACAACCAAAGTTTCTTAGAAAATAAAAGTGCCTTATAAATATATCACCTAACAGGGCAACCTAGAATAATTAATTGCTAAGGTATTTATATGATAGAGTACATTAAATTCAAAGACCTGCCACAGATTTCAATTAAATATAAAGGTATAAACATTTTGCTTAAGTGAACACAATAAGTGAACACAATCAGATTCTTTAAAGAAAATTTTTCTCTAAAATTCATTAATTTCACTGTTAATTTAATGTTAATAACTGTAGAACAGAGCTTGAGAAATAATTAGATAAAAGTGAACAAAATGGTCTTTCAGCTTTCTCTACTTAAAAAAAGTAAAACCAAAAGAAAAAAAGTTCGTTAAAATCCAATAATGTCTCCAGGTTACACATTTGAATTCCATGTAGTTCCAACAAATATGTCATTTAATGTAGAACATATATTTCTAGGGAAAATAACTTTCTTTTTATCTGGTAGAGTAACAGTCTGAATTATCTCTAATGCTAGGATAGACCAAATGACTTGTCATATTTAAAATAGACCAAGAGATAGTTGATCTGCTATAAACATAAAAAATGTGCTAATTTATTTCATGTTTTAATAGTAATTCTCACCATTTTCCTGACCCTACCCTACATTTGGCCCCTGAGGGAAATGTAATAACTCTGCTGATAATGAAAGTCTTACCCATGGTGAAAAGCCCTATCGTTACTATACATTGGGGACTAGTTTTTATATGGCTTTGATAATGCTGAACTTTTACATTGTTCTTTCCAGGGCAAATTCTGCCCTCCAAAACTTAATTGGGCAGACTCCTATGTTGACTCAGAGGGAATAAAGTGTTCTCAGAGTAAACCACTCACCCATTAATTTTTCCAAGGCATCAAGGTATCATTTAATACCAGGAAAGAGGTAATTTACCACAAGGTCTACATAGGAGCTACTGACTGAGCAGTTTACTCCCAGGGAGAATGTAGCTCACCCCGGTTCACTACAGAAAAAGCCTCCTATTATAATCAGTATTATTACCCTCCGTTTACTCCCTTTTCCTGTCTGAGTCTCTCAGTAGCAGCTGGGGGTTTCAATTATAAACAACACATACTGTAAAATGCCCATGATGCTCACAGTATGAAAACACAGAAACACAGTTTATCCTTGGGCATATTATTATTTTATTATTATTTTATATGTATTCAGTGATTTTCTCCAGGGAGCCAAAGGCATTTCATGAACTTTAAGTAACCAGTAGGTATAAATCTATGAGCCTGTCTCTAAGTTATAGTTATTGAACTATAATAAACAAGTTGAGTGCAGAGAATCACCATTATTTATTTACAGTTAACACATAAGAAAGGGCATTTCAATAATCATAGAAAAATACAAATTTGAATTTCCTTATTTTCTTCATTACTATGTAATTAACTACGCTTTTAAATCTGAGACTGCCATTGCCTAGAATAAGAGCATTTACTTGTAATAGCTACTGAATAAATGCTATGGATTAACCACTATAGTTATATCTTAATTGCATAAAATGTGTTTAACCTAGTTTTCTACAGCTCAAATATTTCTAAGTTTCCCAGCTGAGGAGAACAATTTTTACTTGAATCTTTTAGAAAATTTGTTTCAATCCCCATCCTGCCAGTGGGAACCCATGTCTACCTACTACCCCTGGTCAGTTCCTAGATTCATGGGCTTAAATTCTTTGGGTTGCATCTTTCTCTAATTTCTTATTTGTGATGAATTTTTTTTGTGATGAATTTTTAAGTTTCAATAGAGTTTAGTTTGTGAGTGTCTTGAATCATTTTCTTAATACTTGGGTTTTATTCCTCACTAGATATAGCTCCTTTGTCTTCGTTCCCACCCAGTAATTGCCCAAAACTATAACCAGAGAACAAAAGTTTGAGCATCCTGGATATGGATAGAAATGGCAGGAAAACAGAGTTCAGATGAACTTTAAAATCTGGAACAGTTCTAACCACTACTCCACTAGAAATCATGACTGACCACATCCCTCCTCACCCAATCCAGTATGAAGGTCTTAGATAGGCTATTTTCTCAAATGTCTCCTTTCTTCGTCAGACTCTTCCCCACTTTGTAGCCAACTTACACTGACTGAAGTTCTATTTACTTCCCAGAGCAACTAAGTCTTACATATATAAACTTTCTGACATTAGGTAGGTCCAGGGAAAGATTCTTCTATGAATAAATATATACATTAAAGTAAAAGTTGCCTCCCTGTCTAAAAAAAACAATTTCCATCTGAAAAAAGCAATTTTTCTTCTGTGGAATGTGTCACTGATGGTATGGGGCAGTCCTAGTTTATGCCTGTTGTCCAGAAATAATTATTAATAATGCTTTTTTCTGTCTCAAAAGTTTTTCAACCGGAATATTAGTGTTTTACATCCACTTGGCAAATATATATTTCCCTATAAACTTTTAAAAGAAAAGACCTTGAGCACATATAATCACACACACACACACATACACATCTATGTAACAATGCATACATATGCATTGGAATAATGAGTTTAATTGAATCTACAAAACAGGCAACATAAAGCACTTTAAACATACATTCGTCTGATACCAAAATGTCCTGTTGACCACACTGATTGTTTTGCGTAAAATAGTGTCATTACTTGGTCTTTCTTGTCTCTGAAATGTCCTACCTCCTACTCAAGCGTTGCACAAGATGATGTGTAGGCATTCTCAGAGATGCTCTAGGATAGGATGTTTACAGTCTGCTTGTTCCACACCGGAGTCCTTTTTCACATATGCTTTGCTTACTGGCCACTATTTGTGTCAGCAATCGCTGCCTACAGTGGTCTAAAGTACTACTGTAGTACTTTTCTTTTGCTTAACACCCAGAGATCTTCAGTGTATGCTTTGCCTGACCTTGGCTCATCTCAGGTTCTCTGAGGCCTGACTGCACCATTTAGTCCCTGCCTATGTTGACTCTTCTTTGGCCTGACTGAGGAACTACCTTATCCCTTTTTTTATGCCCCCTCTGGTGGGAACTCCAGGTAGACTCTTCCGTAATTACAGATTTCTTCCAAAAACATAGAAAACAAGAAATTCCCGTGAAAGCTAAAAACCTTATTTATATGACTCCAAGCTGGCAACTATCCAGAGTCACAAACTGAAGGTATGACAACAGCTCCCTACTCTTCTGCCCCTAATGAGTTAATGTCATCTTTCAATTACTCTTTGCTTTCTTCCTCTCACCTCCCTGCAACACATTCACTTTGAATTGAAATCCTTAGAATTATGAATTGCATGTCTGACTACTTCTATTACCATGTGTTTTAATATAGACAGGTGATTGTCCTTGCTGCCCAGAGAGTATTGGTATCTTCTCTGCATATGGAGAAAGCCCTCTAAGTATAAACTGATTATTTAAAGAAGCTTAAAAGGATTTAGAAAACATTATCTTACATTGGTAACCTGGTTTGCAAGGTTATCTTGTTACATGCCAGTAATCTATTTTGAGTTTCAAAAGGTGAATTGTTTCTTTTTTCATTCTTTAAATTGCATTTCTATTTTAACCACCCTCTAATCTAAACAATAATAGCTCCACATACTCCAATACACATATCAAAATGTCTTTATTTATTTATAGGTAAATGTTAGATGTCTGTGGCTTTTATTATTTGACAAGATCTATGAAAAGGAAACTATTATCAGTTTTGTAAACTTCTGAAAGGAAAGATCTAATTGCTACTCTAAGATATGTTTGTTGAATGAGTAAATATATTTTGATAAACTGTGCTCAGTAATAACATTGATGATTGGATTTTGGCAATGATAAAACTATTGTATATTTGCCTACACTATTTGCTATATAGACTACATTATCTTATACTTACCAAAATACTACATCATTTTTACTGTAGGTAGACAAACCTTAGAGAAAACAATAGCATAAGCAAGTATATTGATTCTTAATTCTAATTTTACTATTAAAATTTCACCTAGATTTCTTTTAAATTTGAGGAAATGGAAGGCATAAGAAATCCTGGCCTGAATGAACTTTCAAATTTCTTGGGTTCTTCTGTAATGTTTCGTGTGCTTCCATAATTTTAGAAGCACTTTTATTTAAAGTGTTAATAAAATGGGTATTTTCTAGCTTTCTAGACTGAGCTATCAATTAATTAACAATATCTTCTAAAATCTTACTTGCAGTAATATCTAATTATACATAAAATGAATAAAAAGTAAGTTTTGTCTCTGTCCAAATAAACAGCTGTTCATGATATAAAAGTTTTATGGTAGTGTCTATGGTATTCAATCCTCAAACTATTGGATTACTATTCTATTGCTATTATAAAAATTTGCTTATACAGTTTTATGCTAGCTATATATATATATCAGTATTATTTTCTTGCTGTAAAATTGTATTCAAAAAATTTTTCAGTTGATTGGAACAAATTCTCATAAATTTGCTTTTTCCACTTACGATTTTCCCATATGAAAGGGCCAAATAAAAGAATATCTGCTCTATTAAAATTCCTTGGCACATCCATTCAGTACACAAAGGAAGATGGAAGAGATCCTTCCGTAGCAGATGAGGAACAATAATTATAAGCAAACTATAGTGAATTCAAAGGATACACATTCAAGGAAGTATATGAAATAAACAATAGGGAAATGAAGGACTTCTAAACAAATGAAAAATGATCTAGATGGCAGCTCTGAAGCCCACAACAGATGCAGAAGATGGCAGAGTGGTGAGCAGCAGAGAAAGAGCCTCTGTGAGAGTTGTGGTCCAGACACAGGAACACAGCAATGTGAGGAAGACAAGAAGGAGAGAAGTGGGTCCCCTGGATGCAGGAAGAATCTGAAGGGTGAATGGAAGCCCACTGGGAGAGTAAAGAGGGAAACCTCAACAAAGAGGAAGAAAGTGCCCAGTGGTGCTTTCTCCCTGAGACCCATCTCACTGTGGGAGAGGAGAGGTTCAAGTCTGTGGACACATGGTGACAACTGGAGACCCCAGAAGCCCCCACAGAGACACACAGCAGTGGAGAGGAACAGCAGCTGTGAATGACTGCACTAGCTGATGTGAGTGCTGAGGGCTCAGCCTTCCCACAGAAGGGAGCAATTGACCCAGAGTAATCTAGGAGAGGGGCAGGCTGATCTCAGAATTCAGTGTGCCTGTGGGTCCCACCTAGTGGCCTCACACACATAGAAAGTGCACTGAGGGTTGCGGGCTGAATGAGTCTGGTCTCAGCCAGAAGTTACAGGCTCACTGAGATTATCCACTAGTCTGTCAAAAAGCTACTGCTGGCTTTCTGGGATAGATTGGCATGGACTGGGTCTCTGTCTCCACACATCTACCAGTGACAGCAAAGACAATTCTGAAAGTGGACTTTTTCTTTCTTTCTTTTTTTTTTTCCCCTCTATTTTTTGGTGGTTTTGTTTGGCTTTTTGTTCGTTTTTCTTTTTTTTGTTTTTGGCTTCCCCTTTATTTTTCTATCTTGTTTTTATATGAACGTGAACATGATTTCTAGATTCTCTGTGGTTGTGGTTGGGTTTTGTTTTTTTTTATCTCTGCCCGTCTCATTTTTCCAGCCCTCTGCACCAGTTTTCCAGTTAGCCTGACCCCTCTATGCCCTCTAGCCTTACTTCTGATCTCTTCCTCTTCTATTTCTGTATTTTCTCCCTAACGCATTTTAAATTTTAACCCCTGAGGGCAAAATTGACATATTAAGGACCTATATACAATCCAAGAGGAAGAGATAACAATCACAAATATATATGCAACAAATACCAGTGAACCCAACTACATAAAACAGATATTAATGGGCATGAAAAATGAAATAAACACTAATACACTTATATTGGAGGGTCTCAATGCCACACTGTCACAAAAAGACAGATCAACTAGACAAAAAAATCAACAACAAAATGTTAGAACTGAATCAAACCTTTGAATGTATGAACTTAGCATATGTCTACAGAGAGTTCCAACCCACAACATCAAAAAACACATTCTCAGGTGCACATTGGATAGTCTCCAAAATAGACCACATACTAGCTTACAGAACACGCTTAAGTAAACGCAAAGGAACTGAAATTATCCAGTGCTTATTATCAGATAATAGTGCAATGAAACTGGAAATCAATGACCAAAGAAGCCACAGGAACTTCATAAACACATAGAAATTAAATAGCACCCTCCTGAACAGCCAATGGGTCAAAGACAAAGCAGTTTCTATAATTCAATGATAATGCCAATACAACATACCAGAACTTATGTGACACAATGAAAGCAGTCCTATGAAGGAAATTTATAGCAGTGAATACCCGTATGAGGAAACAGAGCAAGCTCAAATAAACAACATAATGATGAAACTCAAACTTCTAGGAAAAAAAGAGTAGGCTAAGCCAAAAACTCATACAAGGGAGGAAATTATGAACATCAAAGCATAAATTAACACATTGGAGACTAAAAAACAATACAAAGAACCAATGAATTGAAGAGTTGGTTTTGAAAGAATAAACAAAATCAACAAATCCTTATCTAACTTTATCATAAAAGGAAGGAAAAGATTCAAATTCACCCAATTAGGAATGAAAAGGGTGAAATCAAAACAGACCCTGCAGAAATTCAGAAAACCATCTATCCTTACTTTGAAAACTTACATTCTAATAAGATGGAAAACATAGAAGAAATAAACAGATTCCTAGACACATATGAATTACCAAAGCTGAATCTAGAAGATATAAAAATCCTAAATAAATCAATATCAATCAGTGAAATCAAAGATGTAATTAAAAACCTACCACAAAGAAAAGCCCATGCCCAAATAGAATCACTACTGAATTTTTCAAGAAATTTAGGCAAGATCTAACACCACCACTTCTCAAACTCTCATGAAATTGAAAGAGAAGCAGTACTCCCAAGTTCATTCCTGGAAGCAAGCATTACCCTGATACCAAAGCAAGAGAATGACCAAAATAAAAAAGAGAATTACAGCACAATCTCCTTAATGAGCATAGATGCAAAAATCCTCAATAAGATACTGGCAAACAGAATGCAGCAAATCATCAAGAAGATTATACACCATGACTGAATGGGATTCATCCTAGGGATGCAGGGATGGTTCAACATATGTAAATCAAAGCTGGATGTGGTGACACAGGCTTGTAGCCCCAGCACTTAGAGACTGAGGCAGGAGGATTGGTGAGAGTGCGAGGCTAGCCTGAGGTACATAGTGAGTGCAAGGCCAACCTGAACTACATAGCAAGACTGTACCTCCAAAAGACAAAACAAAAACAAAAACAAAAACAAAAAACACCCAAAATATGTAAATCAATAACCTTTATACATCATATTAACAATGCCAAAGATAAAAATTAAATGATCATTTCAATAGATGCAGAGAAAGACTTTGACAAAGCGAAGCACCCATTCATGATTAAAAAAAAACTTACATAAATTTGAAATAGATGGCCTTTATCTCAATCTGATAAAAGCCATCTATGACAAACCAACAGCCAACATCATATTAAATGGACAAAAACTGAAAGCTTTCTCTTTAAAATCAGGAGGAAAACAAGGATGTTCACTGTCTCCACTCTTACTCAACATAGTCCTGGAAACTTTAGCCAGAGCAATTAGACAAGAGAAAGAAATAAAAGGAATAACAATAGGAAAGAAAGAAGTCAAATTATAATTATTTGCATATGACCTGATACTTTACATGGAAGACCCCAAAAACTCCACTAGAAAATTACTAGATTTTAAAAGAAAATTCAGTAGCATAGCTGAATACAAAGTCAAAACTCAAAAACCATTAGCCTCCCTGTAGACGAATAACAAACTCACTGAGGGAGATATTAGGGAAGTAACACCCTTCCAAAAAATGAAAAAAATGAAATACCTAGGAATCAATCTAATGAAGGATGTAAAAATCCTCTACACTGAAAACTATAGTACTCTGAAAAAGGAGATCAAAGAGGATATCAGAAAATGGAAAGATATCCCTTGCTCTTGGATAGGAAGAACCAACATATGAAAATGGCCACATTTCCAAAATTATTGTACACATGTAAAGCAATTCTAATCAAAATTCCAAAAGCATATCTCATAGAATTAGAGGAAAAAATCCTGAAATTCATTTGAAACCAGAGACCTAGAATAGCAAAGGCAATTCTGGGCAACAAAGTCAAGGTAGGGGCATCACAATCCCTGACTGGAAGTTAGACTATAAAGCTACTCTGATAAAAAACAGCATCGGAAAATAAAAAAACCCTGAAGATCAATGGAACAGAAGCAGAAACAACTCCAGACACACTAAGCCACCTTATATTTGACAAAACTGCCAAACACATTCACTGGAAGAAAGATAGTCTCTTCAGTAAATACTGCTGAGAAAACTGGTCCTGCACATGCTGAAGATTAAAATTGGATCCATATCTTTCACCATGCACTAAACTAAAATTGAAGTGGATCAAAGATCTAAATATTAAAACATTAAATCTGCTGGAAAATAGAATAGGTAAATCTCTTGAAGACACTGCAGTAGGCAAAGACTTTATGTATAAAATTCTGATCACAAAAAATCAACAACTGGGATCTCATCTTATTAAAAAGCTTTTGCACAGCAAGAGAAATCACTGACAGAGTGAAGAGACAACCTACAATGTGGGAAAAAATATTTGCCAGCTGTTCCTCAGACAAAGAATTACTGTCAAGAAAATATAAAGAACTCAAAAAAATAAGACCTCCCAAATTTAAAGACCCAATCCAAAAATGGGCCTCTGAGGTACACACACACTTCTCAGCAAATAAATATGAAAAATGTACAGCATCACTGATCATTTGAGAGGCACAAATTAAAACAACACTGAGATTCCATCTCACTCCAGAAAGAATGGCTTTTATCAAGAAATCAACCAATAGCAAATGCTGGTGGGTTGTGGGGGGAAAAGGAACACTTCTCCACTATTGGTGGAAGTATAGACTGGTGCAACCACTGTGGAAATCAGTGTGGAGATTCCTCAAAAAACTAGTATTGGAGGTCCCATTTGACCCAGCTATTCTTCTTCTGGGTATCTTTCCAGGAGAAATATTGTACCACAGTGACCTATGTGCACCCATATTTATAGTACCACAATTTGTAATGGCTAAATCTTGGAAACAACTCAAATGACCATCAACTGAGGAATGGATAAAAAAGGTATGGTGTTTTTATATGATGGAGTACTACTCACTCATAAAGAAAGATAAACTTGAGACTTTTATAGGTAAATAAATAAATGGATGCAACTTGAGACTATACTCATAAGTGAAATAAACCAGAAGCACAAATAAACCAGTAATCATTGTGTTTTCTCCCTAGAGTGAGAAGTTAAAAGAGTAAACAAGTACTAAAATGTAAAATAGGTATTGTAAAATGGGAAGAAACTTTAAAAGGAATGATAAACTAGCATGGGGGAATGGAGAAAAGGAGAAAGGGAAAAGTCTAGATAGATAGATAGATAGATAGATAGATAGATAGATAGATAGATAGATACAAAAGATAATTAATATAGGTATGGTACTAATTTTAGTTCACTGAAAAGAGAGGATTTTGCTAGCATTGTTTGGACAATTAAATGCTGATATCTTTTACTCTGAGTAACTAAACTAAAGAAAACAATATGCAATGTATTAACTATTGTTACTGTCCTATTATCTTATTTTGAAAGTTTGCTTTTTTTCTTTAAAAAAAATGAAACCCACAATGGCAATTATATGAAGGAGCTGTAAAAAATAGAATTATCAGGGTAGTTTTAAATATAAGAATGAGCAAATAAGAATAGTAACCAGCATTCTTATGCCAGTGAGGTTAAAGATACTTTTAATTGAAAAACTTAATTAAGATAAGTTATTAAAGATGTAAAACAGCATCATAACACACTGCAGTAGATGTTAAAATTCAGAAATCTATGGGATTACCATTTACATGTATTGAACTTCTTTTAAGTTCAGATAAAAACCCTATAACCTTCATTACATTCCTTTCTTACCTTTATTCTATTCTCCATGGGACCAAACATAGTAATAAGCCTTAACTGGGATCATAAGTGATACTTATTTAATTAATTAAAGTAGAGTCATCTAAAATAAAATTTACATTATACATACAGAGGCTACTTTGAATTTTTACTTTTCTGTTCTTCCCTCATTTTGTCTGTCTTAGGCTTCTAGAATGGAATACTTGAGATTGAATAATTCATAATGAACAGAAATTTATTTGGATTGTGGTTCTGCAGACTGGGAAATCTAAGATGTTGGTTCTAGTAAATGGCAAGGGCCTTCATTGTGTGTCATCACATGGTAGAAAGCAGAACAACAAGAGAATGTGAGAGCAAGTAGGAGCAGAATACACTTTTATAAGAAACCTACTCCTGTGACATTAACCCATTTATGTTAAGAGTAGCATCCTCATTACCAGAGCACTTCTTATCAGGCTCCACCTCCCAATTCTGTTGCATTGGGGATTAAACTTCCAACATACAAACCTTGAAAGACCCCTTCAAACCATAGCATCCCAGCTTCTGTACCCAATGTTATGTTCTTCTCACAATGCAAAATGTATTAATTACATCCTAGTAGTCCCAAGTCTTAACTGCTTCCAGGATCAGCCTAAAAGACCACAGTACAGAGTCTCATTTAAATTATATATGAATGAGACTCAAAGCATGAATCATCTGTAGGCAAACTTTTCTCTAGCTATAAACTTGGGCAATAAAAAAATTCTGTGCTTCCAAAATACAATGGTGGGACAAGCATAGAATGAACATTCCCATTCCAAAAGTGAGAAACAGACCAAAAAAGTGACAGGTTCTAAATATATCTAATATCCAAGTTGGAAACAGCACTAATTCTTAAACCTACAAAGTAATCTTTTTCTGTATGTCCTGCATCCTGAGAACACTGGGCCTAGAGCTGGGCCCCCAATGTCTTAGGCAGCACTGCCCTATGGCCTCCTGGTTTCAGCACATGTTGGAGTCTTGTGCCTGAAGCTTTCCTTCCCAGGCTGGAGAAGTACACTGGTCGTACTACAGTTCTGGAATCCTAGAGAAGGTCACACTTCCATGACTCAAACAGATACGAACTGGTGAGGATTTTCTGTGGTGGTGTCTTAGTTACTTTTCAGTCGTTGCTGGGGCAAAATACCTGACGCCCAAAATTAGGAAAGGAAAGTTTTATTTCTTACAGCTCTTGGGGGTTTCAATCCATACTCAGTTGGCTCCAAGGCAGCGTGGTGTGGTGGGGCTGCCATTCATGGTGGCCTCCAAACAGCAAGGTGAACCAGTCAGAGAGGGCGAAAGAGCAAGAGAGGGAAGACCCGCGTTCCTTTCGCCCTTACACTGTAACTCGGCTCCACTCCTGGGTGGGTGCAGCACTCACATGGCCAATCCCAGCGCTAGACAACAAACCAATCTCAAATGCCAGACTCAGCCCCATACAAATTGTGAGTCCTTGGAGGGACACAGGATCAACAAATACAGGTTTTACTTCGGTGGCTTTGCTGGGCAATGCCTGCATTCAGGTTTCTGTGATATCTCCTTCCCTGTAACAAGTCTTTGCCTGGCTCCCCATCATATGCAGGACATCCTTGCCATGGCCACATATTTCTTGCATTCTATGTTTTTGCAAAATTAGCATTGTGTGAGTGCCACCACAGCTCACAGCATATACTTTCTGGAGCCATAGCCAGCGCCACACCTCAGCCCACCTGAGCTGTGTCTGGGCTGGCCAAGAACTACCATTCTGGAATGCAGGAAAAAGAGCTCTGAGGCAATGCTGGGAATTAAGCACTAAGTCCTAAGGTTGTTTCTGAAAGTCCCGCTCTCAAAGTCCCGCTCTGGGCCTGTGATGGAAGGGGCAGTCTCAAAGATCTCTGAAATGCCATCAGGGTGTTTCCCACCTTGTCTTGAACATTACCTGCCTCACTTCCATCTTGCTGCTCACTCTCTCTCAGTAGATTTGTGGTATTAAAGATTGAACCTAGGACCTTTGGGCTGAGCTATCTCCCCAGTTCAGTTTTTTTTAATCGCACAGATATTTGTCATAATGACTTACCTATTTAATGTCTGTTTGGATTTATAACCTACACACACTGTTCAGATTTATGACTTGCTGCTTGAACTTACAACTCATCTTTTTTTTTTTTTTTGGTACAGTACTCCTTATTTATATGGTACTATAATTTTTACTGATCACACTGTGGTTTTACATATTACAGTACTGCATGTAAGGGTTATGCAAATAAAAGCTAAGTCATCAGGTTAGGGTTTCCATAGGACCTTTATTTGTTCTGAATATTGTTATGTACATACTATGTACAATTCTTCATTTAGCAACCAATTCATTTAATGACCTGGTCATAGGAATATAACTCAGTCATTAAACAAGTGTGTTTGTATTGAGAGAGGATTCCCCTAATTTGCTAAATTGCCTTGACTATCTTGAACAATCAATCCTGCTGCCTCCAGCTCTCAGAGGGCTAGGACAATGTCGCTCTCTTTACGAAATAGTCACTTGTTTTGATCTACCAAAGATGCTTTTTGACTCAACCCATGACCACAATGCAAATTTTACACATTTGACACTGTTTCTTTCCTAATTATAATGTAATCTTTAGATCATTTTTCTCTTCTTGAATATTACTATATACACACAGCTACATACAGCTCCCTCAATGATTAGCTTAAAAATTTCTTCTGGCAGATATCCTAGTTCATGGCTCTTAAAGTCTATCTTCCATGAAGCTCTTTGGCATAGACAAAATTCGGTCAAGTTATTTGTTACACTGTAATAAAAACCTTTATTCCACTTCCCATTATTCTGTTCCCCAGTTATAGCTGAGAGCTGATTAGAATAGCTTTTACTGACCATAACTCTACCAATGTTCTTATCATGAACTCTTAAGTGATTTCTAAGAAGTTCTTGTCTTTCCCTATCTTGTCTTCTTCTGAGTCCTTACAAGAGGAATCCATTCACAAGAATCCAGGTTTTTCCTAGCTATGCCTGAAGATTCTTCCAGGCTTTATTATGAAGTAGCAAAGCCAATGACACATTTTCCAGTATACATTTGTTAAGAAACAGCGCCACCTCCCAGTATCACTATTCTAGTTAGTCGGTTCTGTGCTAGTATAACACAGAACAACCCTTAAATTGTGTTAGCCAGTGCTGGAAGGAAGAAGTATGAGAGAATACAATGATAAGAGAGCAAGAGGGAACCTAATTTCCTTTTATGATAAACCCATTTTCACAATAACTAACCAGCTCCCACAATAAGGACATTAACTCAATCATGAGCCTGCATGAGTGAATCACCTCTACTAGGGTCCAGCTCCCAACAGTGCTGCATTATATATTTATAGTTCCTAACCTAAGAACTTAGAATGACACATTTCAACTGTGGGATGGAGTTATCTGAATGAGAATTTTTGTTCACTCAGTTGATCACTCTTTTTTTTTTGAGACAATACGCTTATTCTTGGAGAATATAAAGGTAGTAAAGAATATATTTTTCAGTAATCTTGCTAACTGCACCTGAGTTCTGAACTGTAGGCATGATTAATCATTTCCTACAAATGGAAAGAGTAGACTGTAAGTAAAATGAATTTTCTCTCATTACCTTTGTTAACTGTACACCATAGGTTAAGCCTTAGTTGGCAATGGAGCTATGACATAAAAAAGAGGTAGTCCCTGCCAACAAAGGACATTGTCTAGGAAGATCAGCAATGACTTCACAAAGGTGGCAACAGCCAAGCTCACCAATTATAGAAGTGATATTATTAGTTGATTTTAGCTACATTGTGGCCTAGTAGCAGACATACTTTGAGGGATAATCCAAGGCCATTCCAGGAGTAGAGTGTGTTTACAGCTAAAGGTTAAAATGCCATAGGTGAGTCTTTTCAGAGGTGACTGGATCTAGCATGCATTATACTTGGATTAAGAGTATGATGCTGGGATTAAGGGTGTATAATTATTAAATTAGTGCAATGACTGGCTTAGCATAGTTCTGGATATGGATAATGGGAAGGCCCACCCCCAGTCTGGAAGGTCAAAAGGGAAGAGGCAGGCTGCTGCTTCTGCTGCTGCCATTGCTGTTTCTGCTGCTGCTTGCTGCTTCTATCCTCCTGCCCGACTGCCATGTATTATTTATCTTCCGAGGTGCCCCTCTGCCATGCCAGTCTGCCCTGGAGTCAGCTGACTATGGACTGAAACCTCTACAAACTGTGAGCTGAAATAACCTTTCCTCCTTTAATCTTAGGTGTCCAATATTTGTTTCAGCAAAGAGAAAATTAACAAAGACAGTCATTCTTTATGCAATTGACTCTAAAAGACTAGTCAAAGATTTTAGGCAAGGAAAAATATTCAGAAATGTATTGTCTTCACAAAATCAGTTTTATCAAGGGTTGGAAGGAAAGATATGACAAAGGGGTGAAAAAGTATAGGCTATATGAAAATGGTTTTTTATATTGGATACGGAAAAGAATATACAGATTTTACAGGGATATGAACTTAATAAAAGTTTTTGCTTTATTTTTTTGTTTCTGTCATGAATATTACCCAATCATGTATGTTAACCAGACCAGAAAGTCAGTGGAAATAAAGAAATTAATATGATATTAATTTAAATAAATAGTTGATGAAATATATTCCATGAATCAATAAAAGAAGTATCAAATCAAAAATTTTAGGATAGAATTTGTCTTAGGAAAAAAGTATTTTTATTTCATGAGAAGGAACAAAAATTCTCAAGTGAAGAAGCAGCAAAATACTTCAGCTATGCATAATTTATCACTATTCCTGCACAGGTCATGCAATTCATGCCTCTATGCATTTATACAGAATATTTCTTCTACTTAAAATTTTCCTCACTATCTTTTCCACTTGGTTTAAATGTGACTCCCATAAACATTGTCACTGAACCACATCCCTGCTTCTCTCTGGCATAGAAAGATGTCCTAGGTACATGTTTTTCATTACTTTTGTGACCCTGTAATTGTCTGTCTATGCTGTAATCAGAGCCATCATTTGTTCACTCAATTATTCCAAAACATTTTTAAAACCTTTCATAGAATAGGGACTCATTTAGTCTGTAGAATCATAAAGATTTATAAGATGAATATAGTCCCTACCTTCATTAAGCTTCTGTTCTGATGTGGGAGACAGTGTAAATAAGAAAGCACATAAATAATCTAAATATTTTCAATTTTAATAACTACTGGGAAGAAAATTATCAAAGGGGAGATTTAGAAAATATAAAAGGTCAAAGAATGAGGAGATGCCTTCTTTGGAATGGGAGGTCAGGAAGGAGGAATAATAAGTGAAGCACTGAAGGAAAAGAACTAAGTAGCCATGGGAACAGTTTTTTGAGAGGGATGAAGTGAAAAGAAGGCATCTCAGGACCTTGAGCATGCAATTGTCATGAATGTGACCTTAATGGCAGATAGTCAGGGATAATGCTCAGATGATGCTATGATTTTAAAGACAAATATGCTCAGATGATGCTATGATTTTAAAGACAAATATTAAAACAATTTTAGGTAAATGAACTACTAAATAAATGAATAAAAATTGAAATTATCATTTTTAAAAATTGACTCAATTTTTTCAACGCTTTTGAAAAGAACAGCTGAGACAAGACTCAAACTGGAAAAGTGAGAAAAACAGAAAAAGAATGCATTTGAAGGTGCTAATTTATATCTTAGTGAATTAGAAGTTGTGTGCTACAGAAAGGTGGTAGAAATAGTTTCTAAATTCAAATGGTATAGGAAATGTAAGAGAGATTTAGGAAATTAGATAAAACAAACAACAACCAGAAAACTCAATTAGCTATTTGAGATTAAATGGTTTACATTTTTGGTAGTTGCAACTATCAAAGTTTATCTATTGTCTCTGTGAAAGAAATATTTATTGTCCTCATACGATACATGCCAGGCTATGTTCTAGAGCTAGTGATGTTATATCAAGTAGGATTAGTAGATTTTTTTTAAAAAAATATTAATTTTAAGCTTTAAGGAAAGCAACAAACTGACATAATAAAAATATGAGAACAAGATGAATACATTGGATATACTGAAGAACATGCATATTGATAAAAAGATCAGTCTCCTGGGACTTTCTAGTGTATAATGGAAGCACCACTGACATTGAGGCTGATGTAGAGTAAGGCAGGTGCAGATATGCAGGAAATATGGAAAACTTTGCTCTGGAGTGTGAAATACAAACAAAGAAGTTTTGGCAGCATGAGTAATAGTAGTCAAATGAAAACTGAAAGTTGAGATTAAAAATTGGAACAATGATAAATGATAATAAGGCACAATTTTCCCAACTTCTTTCTTTAGATTTTAGCTTAATCATTGCTTTCTCAGGAAATTCTCTCCTGATCTTCTAGGTCAGTTCCTTTATTATTCACAACCATAGTTGAATACATTTTTTTTACAGCATGATGGTAATTTTAAGTGGCTGTTAATTCTTCGATAAGAAGGTTGATGATATGGTCTTTGAAATTCAACAAAGATAAAAATAGATAACTTGAAGACAGAGATTTGTGAGAAATTGTGGAGTCACAGTTTCATGAAAAATGACAAGAATGTTGATTTAAAAAGGATGATTCAAGTAGAAAGGAAATCTGAATCAGATACTGAATCAGTCCCAAATCTGGGTGGAAGAAATTGGAAATGAATTAAGTAAGCAGTGAAGACTGGAAAAACAATGAAAAAGTTGTTGTCAAATCCTACAGATTTACAGAATTTTTTGTTTAATGGTGAGGAGTTCAGCAACACTGAAAATGGAAGATATAACTAGAATGAATATATTCCAGGTGTAGTGTTAAATGCACTCATTGTTTTTTTTTTTAATTGTATATGTAAAACTATGGTAAAATAGAAAACTACCAAATAAGACTGTCCCTTAGTTACTTTTCTGATTGCTGGACAAAATACCTGACACTCATAAGTTAACAGAGAAAGAATTTATTTCAGCTCACAGTTTGTAGAGGTTTCAGTCCACAGTTGGCTTGCTTCAAGGCAGGATGGCATAGCACAGGGGAATCATAGAGGAAAAACAGTCCATGGCAGGGTAGGCAGCAGACAGTAAGCAATAGGCGGCGGCAGCAGCAGCAACAGGAGCAGCAGCAGCAAGCTTCCCTTTCCCTTTTATTCATCGTAGCTACAAGCCTTTTGTGTGGTGTCACCCAAGCCTAGAGTGGGTTTTCCCATTATCCATGGCCAGAACTATGCTAAAGCAATTTAGTTGTCACATACTTAATCCAAATTCACGCACCCTAGATCCAGCCACCTCACAACAGTCCCACCTATGAGCATATTAGGCTTTGGGGAGGGAGTATTAGCAACAGAGTTCATAAATGAGTCCTATTTGGTTTTGTAACAAATTGTAGAAAATATAAAGGATTTAGGATTGCTTTGTTTAAGGTAGAACTGTTTATTGTCCTCAGTTTTTACAACCAACAAATGATCTTTTGTTTTTAGTGAATATTCATTATACAGAATAGTAGATTTCATTTTGCCATGTATTTTCATGGCCACAACACGCTTTTTGTCTACCCCACCATTATCTCCTTTTTCCTTTCTCCACCCTTCCCTTTATTTACTTCCATCTCTACTTGTCTCTCTTCTTTCATGTTATCTCTTTTTTTTTCCTCATGGAAGAAAATATGATGCTTGTCTTTCTGAGTCTCTCTTATTTCATTTAATATGATTTTCATATATTTTCCTGCATGTGATTTGCTCTTATTTATGACTAATATTTCATTGTGCATATATACGACTTTCTCTTTATCATTTATTTTGATATTACTCATCTTTCACCCAGGTTCTCTCCATAGCATAGCTATTGTGAATTACACCAATAAACATGAATATGCAGGTGTCTTTATAGAACACTGACTTGAATTCTTTTGGGACTATATGAAGGGGACATACGGTTAACTCAAATGACATCTCTATTTTTAGTTTTATGTGGAATTTCCATTTAGATTTCCATAGGGGTTGTGCTGATTTACATTCCTACCAGCAATATATAAAAGTTTATTTTTACCCTCACTTCCTTGCTAGCTTTTACTGTTTTGTGCATTCTTGATAAAAGCCATTCTGATTGAGATGAGCAAATGATTCTTATACCAGAAAATGTGCAGTATTAGGGAAATAACAGATCCAGAACATTACCAATAAACTGAAGTCTCCCGGTACAGTTCTCAATTAAAGTGTGGCTGAAAGATCCTTTAGGAGGCAACAAAAAGATTAAATGAATGATGTGAAAGAATATCAAAACCACTGTCTGTAATTTACAATGATCTCAGACAAAGGCAGAAAATAAACTATTTCAGAAGAATTGGTAAATAAACTGTGTGTGTGTGTGTTTCTCTCTCTCTCTCTCTCTCTCTCTCTCGCTGTGTGTGTGTGTGTGTGTGTGTGTGTGTGTGTGTGTGTCTGTTATGGACTGAATCCCAATAAGATTCATTAGTAACTTGTGAAGTTTTAAGAAAATTGTATTGGTGGAAGCATCACCAGCTTGAACTAAAAAGACAGAAACAAATCAAAAATAAAATACCCATTAAGTCTCTAACCAGAGACAAGCAGACTGACAAAGTCATTCAGTGGCAAACACAAGCCATTTATAATTACAAATTGAGGATAACTCAGGGTGAAGCTTGGGAAATTACTCCCAAGAAAAATAACTGGCCGGGGATTTAGCTCAGCAGTGCAGCGCTTGCCTGGCAAGCACAAGGTCTAGAGTTCGATTCTTGGTAAGAGAAGGAAGGCGAGGAAGAGGAGGAAGAAATATGATTTGAGAAACTGGTAATATTGCTATGAAGATACATAATTGTCTCCTACCCCCTTTTAAAATCCAAGTGTATTATCTATTTATCTATTGATAAAAACATAGACCACTTTCAAGATTTAAGTATAATGAGTTGTACTACTACAGACACGGGTATATGTGTATCACTGTAATATGATGTGTTTAACTGTTTTTGGAAAGAGAGCTAGAAGAGAAATAGCTGAAATTTCCAGTTTTAATTTTTGGGGAATGTTCATGCTGATTTCCATAGTGGTTGTACTAGTTTATACTCCCTCCAACAATGTAGAAGAGTTCCTTTTTACTCTGCAGCCTGGCTTGCATTTGCTATTATTTGATTTCTTCATGATGGCCATTCTTTCTGCAGTATGCTGGACTCTCTGTGTTGTCTTAATTAGCATTTCTCTAGTGGCCAGAGATGTTGACATTTTATCATGTATTTGTTGGCCAGTTGTACTTCTTCTGAAATGTCTGTTGTTTTCATTTGCCCATGTTTTACCTGCAATAGAGCACATTTATCTTGTGTTTTTAGAATTGCAACACTGCCTGACCTGAAAGGCCTCTACTCTTGAGAATTTAGGTGCCTGCTCAGACTCTGTGCCCCTCTCTGGGGGCAGTGCCAAAGAGAGAAGAAAAGCAAGGAGGATTTGTTTGGCTGTCCTTTTTAGACTTGAGTAATCTTGAGTTCAGCTTCTTGCTACAGAAAAGGAGGACTTTTGGCCCTACTGGTTTTTTGTAGGTTTCAAAAATGCCTTGAGAGCACAGAAGGATAGACTTGCTGTTGGCTGGGACAGCGACAAGAATATCTGATTTGCCTCCTGTTTTGGAATACATCGTACTCTGGACTTCACCACAAATTTGTCCACTATCACACCTTTCAGTCTCAGATATCTATTCTATGCTTCTGTTCAGGGTTTGTATTTCCATTTAGTTGGAGAAATGGCCTAGGGTTTACTTACTTTATCTTGAGCAGAAGTGGAATTCCTACAGAAACTACTTGCGCAAAATTTGCATACTATACAAATAACAATTTAAATGCTATAGCCAAGGTCTATAGTAACTCAATATTAAACAAACATATAAAATATTCTCATTATATATGATATAATAATATATAATCATTCATAAAAACTTTGTATAACATTGCAGTCATTTTAATGCAACTGCTATATAAGTAATCATGTTTTAAATTAAACCAATCATTTTCTTATAATGTATATCAATTTTTCAAATGTTATAGGTGTTCATATTTGTAGAAATTTACATTACCCCAAGGACACCAAAAATATTTGACAAAATTACAAAAAAAAATGAATTGGAAAATAAAAAAGAAGAAAAAGGACTCATAATAAAATAGAGAACAATAGTAGACAATAAAATATTCAAAAGTGTAGTCACTCAACATATGTGGATACAGCCATGCATTAAAATATTGCTATTTGTTTTCTTCAATCATTTCAATTCATGATTGAAAGTTTAATTTTTCACTGAGTTCTGGATATTGTTCCATTCCTTCAACTAGAAAAAATGGGCTCATAAGTCAGAAAACAAATTAAAACTTAAAGGAAAAGGTACCCAACAGTATATTCTGGTGATAACTAAGCCAAAAGGAGAAATATAAGGAAATGTAAATCATTCTGTCTTGTGAAGCAAATCTAAAGCACTACTTAAAGTCTTTGCATTAGGGAAATGCACATATCATGGCAGCTGTGGTTTCTGTCTATTGTAGAGTTTAATGAATGGTTATTTTCCTTCTGATGTTTATTCTAGAATAACGATAAAGGTCATTGATCTCAAATTTTAGGTTGTTTTTGCCAATCATCCACCCACAGCTTTTATGTTTTCCCCACATAATGTTTAAAAATTTTTCTCCAAATCTGCAAATAACATTTTTTTAAAGAAAAATTTCTTTGGTTTTGAAGTAATCATTTATCACTCTAAAACTAAAGCTAAAAATCCAAGAAAGCACATTTTCTTTGGTTTTCTTTTGACATTGTGTTAGGGAATTTTTGTTGGTTTATTTTTAAGTTATGTGCTAACAACCTGTTTTTCACTAAGCTTCAGAACATCTCCAAGGGGAAATAAAAGCATGTCTTTGAAAATAACATATTTTGTTTTTTTAAAAAACATAAAAACATGGTTGTTTGACAATGATAGGTTGAAACTTAGTTCACAATGCCCATAGTAAAATGGTTATTTTCTTTATTTCTATTTTTTATCTGAATGCAAACATATGATATTTCTTCTAAATGATAAAATGCTTTCATTGAATTTCAAGAGAAAAGAAGATGTTGGATTAATCTGGACTCAACCTGCTTATCATCATAAGTTTCAGTAAAAGAGAGGCTTCCTTATATCAGTAATACAAGGAAAGCATGGCTTTGGAAAAGGGTTGTGTTGCACAACCTGGCTCTAAATAATAACTTCATACACAGATATGCATATTCTGCACTCTATCAGCAAATGTTCCAAAATATCCTCAGGTTAAACCTTTCTTTTTATCTTGCTTTTGGTCTTGTTTTTGGTCTTGTCTGTCTACATCAATAAGAGCAGTCTGAAATGCTGGAGAGAACATGTAAGTACCTTTGAATATACACATCGAAAAACTATTTTTGTCATCAAAGCAAAGATTATATTAGTGTTAAAATGAGCTAATAAAAGGAATTCAATTCCAGTGTAGACTTATGAAGTTTATCTTTTTTTAATTTACCAACAATTCTACCAGAGAAACACACACACACATACACACACACACACACACACACATACACTACCCCATCCCACAAGCAATGACCAGAAAATTTTACTCATTCAATAAATACATTTTAAATATCTACTACATACCAAGAATTATCTAGACATATTCTAAGCCCTAGGACACAAGAGTCAGAAAACCATATGAAAATGTCTGTCAAATAAAACCCTTTAATTCTGCTTGGAAAAGATAGTCAATTATCAAAAAATAAATTTTAATGTATTAGAAACTACTGAATACTATAAAAAGTAAACATAAGTTCAAAAGATGGGGAAGGTGTTGGGGGAGTAGTAGTAGAATACTACTAGTTTATTGATAAATTGATGTCAGAGATGAAGAGAGCTGAGTCATGAATTACTCTAAGATTTTTAGATATAAAATTGGAAAAATGTTGTGGAAGACTAAAGAAAGTTTTTAAGAGGTGAGGAATATGCGGATTTTTGTAATCTGTTTCAAATATATTAAATTTACCATGTCCATTAGAATTCCAAATACAGACATCACAAATGTATTTGGATGTTTTAATTTTAGAGATAGGGTGAGAAATTGAGGATAAAGATATGCACTTGAGCATTTTCAATATAAAGATGGTGTTTAACATATTTAACTTATACTCATTAAGGAAATTAATACAGAGAGATTAGGAAAGAGTTATCTGTGCTCATCAAATTTATTTTACATTTTCTTATTCTCTCCTGCACCCCTTCCAGGGTAGATTTTTCCCTAGAAGTGGGGAATTAAACACCAAAAAACAATGAACCACATTGACAAATGAAATTGTCAAAATTCAGTTTCTATCTTCTCAACACATTTGACACCATTAATTATGCTGTCCTCTTTAAAACTCATTCTTCACTGAGATTCCAAGATACTAGATGTTCTACTGGTTTTCTTTCTCCTTTGCTATATTTCCTCATCTTCTAAACTTTGGATAATCACATGCCTCAATTCTCAGTCTTCATGTATCTTCTTCATCTATATCATTCTTTAGGTGCTCACATCCAGTTTCCTTAGACTTTAAATTCTATTAATAAGTTAATGGCACCCAAATATGTATACTAGACCTTCTTTAATCCCTAATTTGGCTATCCAGTTGCTTATGAGACATTTCTAGCTGGATGTTGTTTTAACCTCAGGTTGGGAGCTTTCATTCTGTTATTTTATCATGGAATACAAGCCCAGTGATAGAGAATGAGTAAAAAGGAAAATGAAGAAAAAAATATGGAGATCTCAATTAAGAATTCATTGCACAGTTGATCACTACTTCTATGCATGACTAATTGTTCAATTTTCTGTGGTCCCCCCGCATTTCAGTGCCATGAATTCATGAGAAAAAGGGGAAAGAAATATTTTCACTTTGGTCAAAGATTCAACTACAAAGGTCATCACTCACTTCTCCCCATTTACAGATACCGTAAGAATGGGCAATACATGGGCACATGTCTTCAGGAAAATCTCAAGGAAGGAGACACAATACTTGTAGCAAGGACAGTGAGTGACACTGTGGAAATGTGGTGATAAATTGAACTACCCTGAACAACTAGCTGCTAGGATGATGTGCTCAGTAATGGTATCAGTGGTAACGGTGACCTGAAATAATTCAAGTCACTCTTGGGGTACTGGTGTTATAGAGTAAGTGTGTTAGGCTTTGTTTGTCAGAAGTACATAACTCAATTCAATACAGATACTACAAGATCTAAGGTTTTGCACATTATAAATGAATGTCTAATTGTCTACTCCCAAACCTGTGTTTTCCACAATGGTTCGCTATTCCTTCCCTGTATATGCTCATTCCCAAATTTGGAATCACTCTTAAAGTTTTTCTCTCTCATATCACCTGTCTAACTTGTGAAGAAATCAGTTATAGATGACTCACTTCTTTTTCTACAACACATCTTTTTAGGTTACCAGAAAGTCTTCCTGCTTTTATCTTTTTCTTCTCCAAGTACTTGTCTGTCATAGTAATCATTTTATTTATTTCTTATTAGGATGTATTTGTGATACATAATAAATACATTTGTCATGGGAGATTGATACATATACATCTCACATCTTGATCCTTTTTACTTTCTCTTCACCTCCCTCTCTCCCCCAACCCCCAAATGCTTTTCACATCTCCACAATGTCTCACATCCTTTTAGAATGTTAAGTCAGGGCATGACCTTCTTCAGCCATGAAGCTACATTCAAACTTAGTCAGAGTAAATTCCCAAAAACTTTCATAGTGTTCTAAAACCTGCCCTCTTCTAACAATTTCTCTACTACTCTCCTCCACATTTTTTCTATACCAGTCATAGATTCTCTTCCTTCTGTTAAATAGGCTAAATATAGTTCCTAGCATTTTGTATTTGTAGTGTCTTCAGACAGGAATGTTATTCTTCAAGATGATCTTCACAGATTCTTCCCTCACTTTCAAATCTTAGCTCAGAAGTCGTTATCTGAGATGAGCCCTCTGTAGCCACTCTATGTAATAGTCCTGCCCACAACTGTCCATCCACCCCAAAAGGCCCTTCTCCTCCATGCCCTGCCATGTGCATAATGACACACACCTATACTTGAGAGGTATGTATTTGTTTTTTATAATTCTTTGTCTTCCATTAGAAGGTATATTTCTTCAGAGCAGAGAACTTTCTTTCTGTATTTTACTCCCAAATCCCTAATATGGAAAATCAGTATTTGCCACATAGAAAGTGCTTATTGAATGTACATGGCATAAAGATGGCATTCTTTGGACCATGTGAACCATTTTTTTATTCTGTTTTCTCTTTTCTAATTACCTCATTAGCACAATAAAACTTTAGCATCAATCTGCAGAAAACACAGCCTGACCTCATCCATAATCCTACAAAAGACAACCAGAGGAAATGAAAAAATAAGGCATCAAATAAATTCAATTTCCTGTTATCACCCATTAATTGGTTTACTTTATGTCCTCTCTGATTTTTTTTAAAAAGCTCTTTAATGAGGAGGACAAGAAGACTATCAAGTTTTCCCTAGTAAACTGGTAGGTGAAATGCAAGGAAAATTAAATATACTGAAATAATTTCCCCAAATGATTACTACCTTATTATGCCAAATGGAAGTAAGTAAGCTATTATTGCTGCTTGTAAGATTTCAAATTATTCTAAATGCTTCTCTAAGTGATTCATAAAAGAAATCTTCTATAATCTTCTGTAAATTTCCAGATATTGTGTTTTGTACAGTTGAAAGACCAATTTTCACTTTTGCAAAATTCCTTGGATAGATTGGTCAGTCTACAGATAGAGAACATCAAATTATTATTTCTAGATTTTCTATCCATGTCAAGAACTGAACATGTTGAATGATGAACTTTTTGTATATTTTACTTAGTTGGATCAATTGTTAAACTCAATGAAATGATGGAACAGGCTGCCAGTTATAATTATCATTTTATTATAACATTTACCATTTATCGATAATTTAAGTATGAACTGTGTCATTTTTTTCTCTTGCTTAAAGCTTTCCAGAAGTCTTCCATTACACGAGTATATCCCACCTCATCACCAACATTTGATGCGGTCACTCTTTCTAAGGTAGTCTTCCTATTGGGTAAAAAGTAGTAACCCATCATGTTTTAAAATTTATTTCCTTATGGACCAATAATGTTGATCATTTTTATATGTGTGTTATCCATCCACATAGTTTTTTTGTTTGTTTGGTTGTTTTTTTGTTTTGTTTGTTTTGTTTTGTTTTGTTTTGTGAATTGTTCAAGTCATTAGCCTAAGATCTATCTATCTTGGAAAATGTCAAGTGTAGACAAAAAATAAAAAATAAAAAAATAAAAAACCCACTGTATTTCATTATTTTCAAATAATGTCTTAATCTGTTTCAGTTGCTAATAAAATAATACCATGGTCTGAGTAAGACAGAAAGGTATGAGATTTATTTTTGCTCACAGTTCTGATCCAAAGTCACATCTGTGAATGATCTTCTTGCTGATAGTCTTGAGGAGGTACAGGACATGACATGACCAGAGACAGGGGTCCAAAAAATATCTAGTCAAATTAGCTTTTATAACAGACCTACTCAAGAGATAATACATTATTAACTCATTAAGTCATTAGCAAAGTAATCACATGAATAAACTAATATATTCATATAAGCAGAGCACCAATTATATCTTAAAGATCTCACTTAGTCCTCTTGATTTATAATGAGGATTGAATCTCAGCATGGTTTTTAGAAAAGACAAAATATATTCAAACCATAACTGATGGAGCATTTGTAAACGTCTATAACTGATTGATTTTCAGTTTATTCTACTGACTGTTGAGAAATTACATCAAAATCTATCAATATAATATTTAAATATTTCAATAGAAATATTTAATCTTTCAATATTAATTTTAATACGAACTTTCATTTTTTCTTGTAGCTTTTCATGTGTTCTTACTTTCTGTGTTTTCCTTCACAGATTTTTCAATAAAACACTTGAGATTGCCAGGCGTGGTGGCATATGCCTTTAATCCCAGCACTCAGGAGGCTGAGATTAGGAGGAGCATTGTGAGTTTGAGGCTAGCATGGGCTACAGCATGAGTGCAAGGCCGGCCTAAGCTACATAGTGCAACCCTATCTCAAAAAACTAGGGCAGGGAGTTTGGCTTAGTGGCTTAAGCACCTGCCTGGCAGGTGTGAGGTTGTGAGTTTGATCCCTAGTGCTACCAAAAAAAAAAAAAAAAAAACAAAACAAAAAAAAAAACGAGATTATGATGTTCTGTTGCAAACATGACCCATTTTTATCGTGAAATGATAACTTTTATCAGGTAACATATTTTTTGCTCTGAAAGCTACTATTCTTGATATTAATATAACTACTCTAGCTTTCTTCTGATGTGTTATATTTCCATGTCCTTTTATTTTTAAACTGGTATATTTGTTTAAAATGGAACTTTCTTTGATATTTTTATCACATCCATCAATTTTTGCACTATATGTGTACTGTTTTCATTCTACACATTAATGTTTTTGCATATGATTGTTTCTTGTTGACCTTTATCTAGGTGCTGCATATGTTTTTGTCATTTTTCTTATTTTTCTTATTTTCCTATGCTATATTATCTCCTTTTAGACTAATCATACATTTTATTATGTCACCTTACCTCACTGACTTATTTTAGCTATAATTACTTTCCAGCTGTGGGATTGCTAAAGATCTATTGAATACATCTTTAATTTATCACTCCT
Organism: Dasyprocta punctata; assembly: GCA_004363535.1. Lineage (NCBI taxonomy): Eukaryota > Metazoa > Chordata > Mammalia > Rodentia > Dasyproctidae > Dasyprocta > Dasyprocta punctata. The sequence continues at coordinate 63,507 of RJWM01001337.1, read as the reverse complement.
TTCAAATAATGGTGTATGATTTCACATATAAGAACTTTATAAAAACATTCTATTCTCTTCTTCTTTGTCTTTGTGCTACTGTTGCCATATATTTTACTTAGTATAATGACTATAATACAGATATTATTTTTACCTTAAGCAGTTAACTATCTCATAAAGATATCTTAAATAATACAGTATGTATTTTATATTCACCCCATATTTGAAATTCCCAGTACTCATCATTTCTATATATGGATATAAATTTTTATTTGATATCATTTTTCTTTAGGGCTTCCTTCAACATTTCTATAGGGACAATTCATGAAAACGAAGTTTCTGAACATTTTCCTGTCTAAAACAGTATATATTCCACCACAATTTTGAGAAGAATATTTGCTGGGTACAGAAGTTTAGGTTGGCATTCTTTCCCATTAGTTCTTTAAAGTTGTTACTGTCTTCCAGCTAGCAGTATTTCAGACAAGCCCACTGTCATGCAACATCCCTGGCCTTAATTAACTATATACCGTGATAGACCCACTTCTCCAGTTTTGAAAAGTTCACATCCAGAGATTACTATGAGAAGGAAAAAAGGTCTTGTTGGGAACTACTAATTTATAAATAATACTCTTTTTGTTTATTTGTTTTAGGTGCTGTAGGATGTTCTTTTTATAACTGATCTAAGAAATTTGATCATAAGGTAGCTTGTAGCAGCTTTCTTAAAGTTTTTGTATATTATTGCTTCATATCTTTCAGAATTTTTCATGTTTCATTTATTCAAATAATTTTCTGTACTCTCCTTTTCACCAGAAAGTGCACGTTACTAGCCTATGTGATGTTCTGGATTTTGTTTTGGTGTTTTAGTCTCTCTCTCTCTCTCTCTCTCTCTCTCTCTCTCTCTCTCTCATTTTAGATAATTCTATTGCTATATCTTTAAGTTCACTAATATTTTATTGTGTAATTTCCAATAGTCTCTTAATTTCCTCCATCAAATTTTTCATTTCAGAAATTGTATTTTTCATCTCTTGGATGTTAATTTGGGTCGCTAAAATATATCCCATGTACCTACTAAATATACTCTATCTTTTCTCTAAATCCAATCCCCTCCAGGTGCTCCAGTTAAAATAATGGTTTTAAAGTCTTGTATACTAATTCCGTCATCTGTTGCATTTCAGGATTACTGTTACCTGATTTTTTCCTTATTTTTGTCTTTTTGCTTTTTTACATATCTAACATTTTTTAGCTCAATGTTAACACTGAGAATTTTACTTTGTCGAGTACTGAATATTCTTGTATTTCTATAACTTTTGAGTTTTTTCTGTTGTATGGTTACTAGTGAACAGTTTCTTTTCAGGTTGCATTTAACCTAGACTAGGCCAAGACTATGTTTGTTCCATTCCTGAAACAATACTCTTCTGTACTCTATCCACTGCGATTGTTGATTCTTTACCCATCCCTGGACTCTTGAGTCTTTTTTTTTTTTAATACACATCTGTTAACTGCTCAGCTGAAGACTTACACGTGGACCCTTTGGGCACTGCTGGGAGCCCTTCGGGCAGCTCTTCCTATCCTGCACTCTTTGCTGAGAACACCGGATCCTGTGACCTCTCCCTTGTGTTTCCCTATTCATATGATGGTGCTGGGAAACTCTCAAGATAACTAGGGCAATCACTGATTTCATTTCCTTTTAATACCTTCTTTCAGACTGAAAATCACCACTTGACTCATTTTTCATTATTTAAGGTATATAGGAGTACCCAACCCTGTTGCCCTTTTTAGCCAAAAAGCAGAACCACTTAATTATTTTTGAAAACTGGTTTTGTGTTTGAGAATACAAACACTGGCTCCTCCTCCTATCAGAGTATCAAAGGATCAGAGCAAGTATGGGGAACTGCTCTGGAGGCACAGAGTGCCGCCAACGAGGTGAAGTCATCCTGCTCTCTCAGAGCTCATGTGGCAAGGGAGGCTGTGACCAGATATAGGGACAAAAGGGAACACAGTAGCCATCATCTTTACTTATGCAGTTGAGCCTTCTGTAGGGGTTAGAAAGTCTTCGCAGAATGTGATGAGAAGGGAACTGCTGGTTGCTCTGTGGAGATAGAGGAAGACAAGCAACCACAAGAATGGGAAATGCTTCCTTTTGGATAAATTAGATTCCAGGGTTGAAGGCAGTCAAACAAGTTCCCTAAATAACTTAAGAAAATGCTCCAAAAGACAAACAAATTTAATTTCCTAGAGATCTACTCAGGTGCACCACTTTATCTGCCAAGTCCAAAAAGCATGAAGCCAATCACCTGGATAAAAAATTATTCTATTCACCTTACCTACTCTCCTTTTTCCAACTTCAATCGTAATAGTAGCTAAAAGGGAGAAGGGGAGCAAAGAAAGAAATCAGAAGCATCATGTCTAACTTCTCCTTTCTCAACTTCCAGAAAACTGTAGTAGGGAAGAGAAAATTTAATTCTAACCGAAGCAAAGAGTTTGATCATTGCCTAGTACTACATGGTATAAGAATTGAATTGTAACTGAAATTAATCCAAAAGAGATTCACTGCTAAGTAGGTACAGCTAGTAAGCGACAAAAGTAAATATAAAACATAATTTGATCCAACCTCAAGTCCTTTATCACCTAATAATAATCAAATGATCCAAATTTTTGTATTTCACATAAACAAACTCAGTCTAATACAATTTTATTTTTTAGATTGAGAAACACAACTGTCTAGCTTTCCAACCAACAGAGAGGATTAATAATAGCTGTTGGTTGAGTGAATTTATAATTTCATGCAAATAAAATTCAGTACTATGTTTAAATACTTTCTATGTTCTCAATATCTCAGGAATTTTTCAAAGCTTTCTTCTTTTAATTAACTCATCACAATATATAAATTTAATTTATATATTTTACAATATTTTATACAAATAAACTAATAAAGAAAATTATCTTTCCATAAAATGAATTTTTAATTTATTCAGTGACAAATAACAAATATTTACTTGGTCCTCCTGTGAGTCTGGCACCTAACTAGGTGCTAAAGAAAAAGTAGAGATCAAAACAAAAAATTTCCTACACCATGAACCTTATAATGTTACAAGGAAAATACATAGGATAGGAGCCAGCAATTTGAATTGCAAATGTTATTAAAAAAGATAACAACATGTTTATAACATAAAAGCTTAATACTTGGGAGTGGTGAGAATATTCATTTCCTAAGTAAAGTTTGTCCAAAAGAATGAGTTTAGAACCAACTAAATGAAGAAAAAGATTAGAGAGAAAGGGAGAGACTATCACAAATCTTATGTCAGTCAAGATAGTTGAGAGGACAGACTGTGTTAATGTTGTTGGAATTTTTCTTTCTGTGATTACAAAATGAACTGAGAGACACAAAATGTAAAATGTAATCTCCCCACAGTGTTAGCAGAATCCTGTTAACAGTTGGACATAAAATGTCATGATTTGTTCTCTTTATCAAATATTATAAACAAATAAACACATGTGAAAGGTTTCTGTTATAATAGTGTTATACATGCATTGTTAATCTTCTAGTGGATTTGTTTTTGTACTAGTAAATAAAAATACAAAAACATCTTATTACTGGGTGTGGTGGTATATGCCTGTAACCCCATCTTTCAGGAGGCTGAGGCAGAAGGATTGCTGCAAGTTCAAGGCCAGCATGGACTACATAGTGAATTCAAAGTCAGCCTTAACTGCATAGTGAGACCCGGTCTCAAAGAAAAAAAAAGCATATTTAAGATGTACCTGATGCATTAAAACTAATTAAACCAATTTGTATGTTAACATATCTTCTATTCTTCAAAGTATTACTAAAAAGGCTATTCTAAATAATCTATGTATACATTATTTCCATTTTTGTAATTATTCCAGAATAAATTATAAGAGTTGAAATTTCTGGATCAAATTTAAAATTTGATATTCATAATAAGGCTACCCATAAATAATATAGACATATGTCAGAATGTTCATATATAGATGAATATTACTCATTTTTACCCTCAAACTTATTAAAATGTATCTAAGATATATCATAATGTTCTTCAAATTTATTCCACAGTTTTTCAGAATGTCAACTCATTTAGACAAATAGAGATGAGGTTACATAGCTAAAATGAAACAAAGGTACCTAAATGTATTCACTCAATATTCACATATTTTGTTGGAATGTTATAGAGTGAAATAACATTAAGTGAGAAATTTTCTGGTTAATAATTAATAACAAAAAATAAAAAGTAAATTTTTAATTTTAATTTTTACAAAAAAATCATAGTGTCATGTTTGATTTCTGTATCATAAGTGCACAGTATTAATAAATTTATGAATTTATCTAGATTTGTGCTAATATTGAAAATAAGGACAATAATTTTTTAATTTGAACAGATGGCATTAGGCCACTCAAATGTTATTACTATGCAACACTGAGCTACATTTTAAATTCATTGATTGATGGGGCTGCATTTTGTAGATATTGTCAGCAGACATTTACAGTAGCAAATATAGTATAATTCCCTTTTGCATGTTAACATAAATCTGAAGCCCAATCTTAAGAATGGAATTCACTTGTTTCACTTAAACAAAAAAAATCTCTTTTTTTGTAAGGATTTTTGGCCCATAAGAAGTAGAAATGTTCAGCTAAAATACTTGAACACTGTGCTCTCAATGCAATAATGACAATCTGTTATTCACAGCCTACAACTCATCCTTTATCTCTGACAGCACATGCAAAGTTGAAGTTATCAGCAAGGATATCCAGACGAAAGTGATGATTTTGATAGATTCTAGACTCATTGCTCCCATTACGATGGAAAACTTAAAATGAATGTTACCATAACATTCAACTTAACATCAGCAGTTCAGCATTCAAAGGGAGGGCCAGCTAGCAGAGACCCTACAGAGTATTTAAGAACCAAATGGATCTATTATGGTTCAGACTTTGGCCAATAGATCAGCAACCCCGAAAGCTGTATTTTACCATTTTTTCCTGAGACTATTAGGGTATCTAAAACAAGCTCACACCACCAAATTCACAAAAGATACATGTTTGTGAAGGGGTAGATAAACTATAGTAAATTCCTTAAGTTAATTTCTTAAAAAGAATGGTATTATTATTCACTTACAATAATCTTTAAGTCTCATGATAACTATGTGATGAAGTTAATGATTGGAAAGTTTCTTGATAAAGATGGAATTAGATATACTTTCAAAAGAATAGTTTCAAGAGGCATTTTATCTGGGGAATGCAACATAATGGAAGAAAATCTGCTAATCTATCTCTCACAAATGCCTTTGTAGTTTGACCACTATCATGCATATATTTAGGGAGTACATTAATTTGTTAAGTACTTAATGAGGAGAATCTGTTTTATTCTTAACAAATAATCATTTAGCTGATTTTTCAGAGTAAATTTGTATTTACTGTAATTTCCATGTACTTATCTGTATCTTCATATAGCCTCCTCATGGCACTTGCTATTTTTTTTAATCTAACATAAATTTACAATACACTGTTGATTGAGTTCATGTAAATGTGTCACCCCAGTTTGACTGTTGGCTCTCACTAGCTAGAAAGTACAAAATAGTTGTCAACATTCTGTTACAATGACATGTTATAAGTATAATTAGGAGTGTAAAATTCCTAATGATATGACGTATTTAGTTCTACAGAGCTATGCATTTCTTTTTGAAAAAGCAGTAGTGCTTGTTAAAATTAGGTTATAAATTAAATTATTGCTAGAAATGAAAATGCAGAAACTTACATAATATTTATTAATTAAAAACAATGCTAAGATCATTACATGTTAATGTATATATAACATATTCTATACACATAACATATAAAATATAGTATTAAAATAACATTATCCAAAAGAAAAACATTTAGTAAACTGAATGACTGTGTCTTATATTTTTGCAAAAATCTTAAATCTCTTGCATAATAGAGGGCATCTGGACTCTCTTAATTTCATCTTCCTTGAACCTGTTGTAATGCCACATGCCACATAACCTCTGGAAAACTCCACTGTGCAGTCCTAAGATAGTAAGATTTAAACAGCAGTAATATTTTAGTATTACTACAAATAAAACTTGAAACTCATGGGTTTGAGAAAAGTCTCATGTATCTCGAGTATCCCTGAAAACTGTGGAATTCTGCATTCTCTACAGTGGAAGTGGTTTAATGAAGTGTTTAAGTGTATGGACTCTGGAAACCAGCCTGTCTAGACACAAATTCAGTCTTTGTAGCTGAGCTTTATGGTTTCAGAAAAGTTATTTCCACTTGTAACTTCATTTATAAAAGTAGCTAATGCTCATGTCCACTCACAGAGTTGTGGTGAGATGCAAAGGTATTAATACTGTGATATGCTTGACAACAGGCCCAATACAGAGGTAATGCTCAGTTTTACTAAATATGAAACTGGGTTTTGCACTCTTTAATATGGATTTATTTTTGTACCTTTTCTATATGGTTTGGATAATTATAACATTAAGATATATTTTTAATTGTGGTAGGCAACAGCCTCCTCCACTCATCTTTATTTTTGAAATATCTTCACTGGTATACCATGTTTATTTCTCAGATCATTTTAGCAAGATCTAATAACATTGGGAATTCATCAGAATTATAAATTAATTAAAATTGGTTTGAACTGACATCACTACAGTACTGGGCTTCTGTCTTTTTGGAAAACATTGGAAGTTTGTGTTAAAAATGGGACATATTGTCAGAATAGCAAAAATAGGAGATGGAAAAAATAGATTTTTCTGTATCTGTTCCACAATATGTCTCCATTCTTCCTCCATGATCACAATGTGTTTGTAGTCTATAATATGAATCTTACCCTGAAGGCTATGGCCTATGGCACTGCCCTACCTCATCAGCTATATTAAGAATATAACTAGCCAGGTCATCTTCAGTGGATGCATATGTCACCACCCATGATTCATTCGCTCTAGTCATCTGTAGTTGAAAGATAGGACAATTCGTCTGTGTTGATCACCCCACTTCTGACAAAAACTGCACACAGGGCAGGGTAAAGTCAGCTTTCCCATCCATGTGGTTACAGAATTCCTCCTCATAAGTCAGCTCCTTCACCCTTCCCACCCAAACTTTAGCCTGACCAGATGTTACAGAAGTGGGGCTTCATCTGCTTCTTCAGAGGTGGAACTCTAAGCCAACACTCTCACTGTTTCATCTGGAATGTCTTTATGTCTTTATGAAGCTGGATGAACCTGCGTGAATTCACAATTCATGATTCTTTCACAGTGTCATTGCTTTTGTTAATCTGGATACAGACCACGAATACAACCACTTTCCAAAAGACAGAGGAATCAGACCCAGGTCGTACCTCAGTGAGATGTTTTCCCTGGCCAGCAGCTACTTTAGTAGATACATCATTGAATTCAGCTACTCTCCCAAGAAATTCTTCCTAATTGAGCAGTCACTTTTGTCAACCAATGTCACCTTTTGCTACTTTTTCAGGTAACTTAATAACCAATTGCATCAATCTGAAATTTTCTGTCCCATGATGAAATGATATCTTTTAGAATCCAGAAAGAGTGTTGCTGTACATACTTTTCCAGGTTCAAGGCATTAGGGACCCTACAATGTTAGTGTGGCCTTGGCCCTCTCTTTTGACCCTCAGGCAGCCACAGCACTGGCTTGGTGGGAAACTTGATCATATCTCCAACAGTAAGCTTTATGAATATGAAATAAGGTATTCATTTCCATTTATTTGCATAGACATGAAACTCTTGGCAATTTTTAAATAACTCAAGCACCAAAAATTACTTGATAATTATAGAAATAGTATGTTTATCATGAAAAACCTTTCTATTTTTAAAGTGGAGAAACAAAGTGTTAGCTCAGAAATTTTAATAATTTGAATAAAGCCTTATTATTTGAATAAAGCTCTTTATTTTAAGTACACATTTATTGAGTGCTAACAGTTCTCAATAAATATCACAGGTTATTGTATTTGACACATAACATTCACAGTGAACTCTGAATGGTTGAATCACTTGATGGAGGTAAATTTTACATCATGATTTTGAACCTTAGTCTGTTTGACATCAAAACAGATCTATTATGTAGATGGTAATAATGTGCATTTTTTTCATTTGAGTGATTCAGAGTCTTTTTGACAATGTAAAAATCTCTGATGATTAGGAGAGGCTGCTCAAAGTGCTATTCACCCATGAGATCTAAAACCCCTTTATGACTGGACTTTTCCCTGTCTTCTAAGGGATATTACTGTGGTGTCCTTTAAGCACTCTGTCTTCTGCCAGCAGAGGCACTGCAGCCAGGATGACTGACGGTCACAGTTTTTTTCCCTATTCTTCTCAGAGACCTCTTCCAGTTAATCCTCTTTGCTATGCCCCATGCACAATTTTTACTTTTCATTTTTCCCTAACATTTAATATTTCATTCACTCATACACAAATATGTATTTTCTATCATGCACATTAGTACATGACTCTAAATGCACATGTTTTCCTGCACTGATCTTCTATACTTTGTCCATCTCTTTTTACTAAAGTCACAATCCTAATACTAAGACTTCTCCATTTATGGGTACTTTAATGGGTCACAGAACTAAAATCCATTCGCCTGCCAAAACACCATAGACCGAAGGTAAAGGCTACCTTTTAATCATTCTATTTAGTGACCTTGGTAAAAATTTCCTTTCTCTGATTTCAGACCACTTTTGTGAATTCTTGTGGGTACATTTAACTGTTGGCTAAGGCTATATATTGATTAATTTGGGAAATGCTATATTGCCTCCCAGTGCTATAGACCACACAAAGGCAGGTTTTCTTGTATTGTGTTAAATTGCATGCTACTTCAGGGAATCTCCTTTTATATATAGTGATGTGGCACAGTTATCTGGCATTAATGTTTTTACTCTGCTGTCTAGAAAATTAAAATGTTTTGCTCCATTGTGAAACAGTACTCTTTACATAATAATATCATTGGAAAAAGGAAATAAAAATGTTTTTCAAATTTTCAAGAAAGAAAAGAAGAGTACCTTTTCATAATTCAAATTAGTAAATGTTGGAATCAAGCCCTTTACATAGATTTTAAACATCTATTCTTCAACACAAATACCTATTTTCAGTTCATCTATAATTTTATAGATTCTATAAAACATTAATTAGAAATTATGGTACCACATAGATTGCCAGTTTTTAAAATGTCAAAGATCTGAGCCTCATAGCAGTAAAACAAAAACATTATACTAACAAAAATTAGACTTTTGAAAAACAGAAGACCAGCTGACTGACCAAAGCTTGAGTGCAGCAAGGACACATGTGACGTTATGAACATGATATAGGATAAATTTCCATACATGTAACACAAAAATGCTTGCATAGATAATAATAGAAGACAATATTCCCAAGAGGCTCACTTAATCATACATCTAACTTTGTTGATCCAACTAAACTGAACAAAATTTAATAGGTTTATTGTTTGAAGAATAAACTATTATACTTTTTCTCATTATTATAATAAGAAGTTTTTTGGAAATTTGTAGAGATCTTTTCTTATATGTTAAGACATCTTTCTGAGGTGCAAAAATTAAGACAGCAAGTGACAAATATCAAACAAGTATTTGTTGTACAGTAATATTTAACAGAAAGTTATCTTGGCACTCTGACAAATCCAAAAATATTTGCTGAACATCTGAATACAGAAATGTAACTCTCTGCACTTTACTACGTTGGCTCTCTATTTGTGTGCCTATTAATAGAACTAATATAGAGACTGTCTTAGTTACTTTTTACTCATCGCCAAGACAAAATACCTGACACCCAATATTAGGGAAGGAAAGGTTTATTTCTTATTTTCTCAGGAGTTTCAGTCCATACTCAGCTGGCTCCAAGGCAGAGTGGCATGGCAGGGCTGCCATTCATGGCAGCCACAGACAGCAAGCCTGCTGGCGAGAGAGGGCGGAAGTGAGCAAGAGGAAATCCCGCCTCCCTTACTCTGTATCTCAGTTCCATCCCTGGGTGGGTGCAGCATTCACATCACTAATCCCGGAGCTAGACAACAAACTGATCATAAGCAAGCACCAGACTCAGTCCCATAAAAAGTATATGAGGACTTGGGGGTACATAGAGTCACCCAATACAAAGACCATGACATGATCATGTAAACTACAGTTAAGCAAGTCATCTTCTGGAAGAAGAGATTACTGAGGCTGTTGCCCAAATACTGACTGACAATAGAGCGATGCATCATAAGGACTGAAAAAGGCAATTATCCTAGTCTAGAAAAAGGAGGGACTACTGGTTTCAAATGCTATCTCTTATCAGTCCTTCTTCACCCAGGTTAATTCTCTTACTCTCACTGGCAAGCCCTGCATTGTCCATGACTTCAGGTTGAGTATTTTGCTAACTGATACTTACATTTTTTTTTTACCAGTGATGAGTTTATATGAACTTCCTATTTGACATAGAAAATTACTTCACCAGCATTTTTTTCTCAGTATTATTTCAAAGCACCCTCCTATTTATTATGGATATTCCTGCTTTGACCTCCAGCCAATATTTGTTCTTTCAATCAGTCTTGTCTGCCTCGTTTCCTGAACCATGATCACAACTTCCCAGTGTTCACATACTTCCCTGACAAGGTCTTGATCTGTCCACTAATTCATTTATTCTCAGATCTATACCTTATCCTTCAACTAATTCTATATCCCTGCAGTAACTTTGGTACCTGGATGCTCTGAGATGTCTCTTAGTATTTCCAACAATTCTAAGTCTTTGTGGTCTATCAGTTTCTTGGTCTTGCCAAAGCTAACAGACTGGAATAGAAGGATGACTGGATAAGAATTTGATCCTATTTTGTACTTTTCCCTATCTGTGTTTGAAATTAAAAATTAGTACTGAGAACCTAAATTGAATGAAGATATGCATGGCATCCAAGTAGAAATTCCAGAAAGTAGTTATTTTCTTTATATAGCAAAGACCTAACTTTCTTTCATTCCATTCTTTCCTCCTACTGAATAGTTTGATGATATGTCTGAAAATTGTTATATTTGTATTCCTCATTACATCTTTCCATTTCACATCACACATTAATTTACAGTTATCTTGGACAAGGTAACTCTAGTCTTCATCATCTTGACTTACTTTGATGGAACACAAGATTGACTCTTTCTCATCAGATTACTCAGTTCTAGTACTAGCTTTTTAGCCTGTAAATTTGTGAAAATTTGTTTCCATGAGTTTATGTAGTTTTTCTTTTCTTTTTAATGAAAAGCAAAGAAGAGAAGAAATATATATGTAATTAATTCAGTGTAGTCACAAACTCTCAATTCTTTTTTTTAGATGTATTTACAACATCCTTGCATGTAGCATCTTCCTTTATCTTACTATTTAAAAACAAAACATAAACACAAATGCTAAATAAGCTTCACTTTTGCAAAGATAAAAAATACAGGAATTCCAAATAGTATTTAATGAAATCATGAAAATTGTTTTTGTGTGTTTGGTACTGTAGCAAATGGTTACATTACCAATGTACTTACAATGATAAAAATCAAATGAAATGCAGTAATTTTGAAATACACATATATTATATAATTTTATCTTTATTGTATAATTACTTTTACTTAAACTATATGGAAAAATGTTTTCAACTGGCCAGATTCAAAGTTTGTTTATATTTTATTAATGGAATTGTTTGTATTAAAGCCAATTTTATACAAATATTAAGCATAAAAATGTTCAATAATAAATTGATCTAACACATTTTGTTTCAAATTATGTCATCATATACTATGCAAAAATAAAAGATTAAAAATATTTAAAATATTTAATAAATTAAATCATGAATGGCATTTGTGACTCAATAAATTTTATGAAGTACTTAATGAGATGATCTGCAGCTCTTTCAAATGTTGAAACTAGCAGTCCTAATATTTCTAACTACCTTGTATTGTTCACATATTTCTTAAAGTGAATTTTCAATATAAGATGTTTCAAATTGATTTAATGAGCATTTTCCAAACAGTGTCCACATGCCAGTAATTCTTCTGCACTGGAATAAAACTGAACAGAGTAGATAAGTTCTTTCATGAAGTTTATGTTCTTTGGATAGGTTGTAGAAAGTAACAACAAACAGACATAAATAAACAGGACAATTATGACAAAAGTACATGAAAGAAATGAAACAATGTAACAGAGAACATCTGGCTGATGGAGTGGGGGAAGCATCAGTTTTTGGGTAATATTTATCCAATTTTTAAGATTTTTTTCTGAAAAGGTATTGGGACCCATGAGTTTAATCATCTATTCCAGTTGTTGAAACACTAGAGAGAAGGCACAGTGGCCAACTCTAGTGCATTTGTGATTGCCAATGGAGCTTAAACACAGGTGGTGGACATCTTTGGGGATGTATGCTCAGCTCACAGTGACTACCTGTATTGTCCCTTCTCTTTTCCTTAGGATCTGGTCCCACAGCAACATTTGTAAACCAAGATGTTACTGTAGTGAGCACAGTCCACTAGACAGGAGGATCAAGACAGATTTAATTTCTCGATGTTCTTGGAAACAGAAGAAGCATATAGGCAGCCAATGCAGTCCCACATGGTGGACTTAACTTATGAAAGTCAGTAAGAAAGAAAAACAAAGCAGATGTGCTGAGAGAAGCATTGGTAGGCCAAAGAGTCCTTGCCTGGTTATTGGGTTCCCAATTGCCTTCAAGTGCTCCGAGTCAGGCCTTCTGAGGTGCTACGACTGCATTACAATTCTGAATGTTTATTAGAAAAAAACATTTTAAAGAAATAACTCTAGCTTCACTAGTTCCTATGATTGAAAGTGACTGAAATTTTAGTGACAAAGCATACTTCATCTGAATATCCAATATTGAGCAAATAACAAATTTTCTCATGAACATACAAGTAATAAGTCAGACATCTAGCCTACTCATCACTTGTAATTAACTAATGAGTGGTCAAGGTGAGTGGGAGTGTGCAGCTGATTTGAGTCAGCTTGGTTACAGGAAAGGTATGAAAGGAGAACAGGAGGGAAGGAGCCAATCCTGATTTCCCTTGGGAGCACTTTGGTGCTGCAGGTTTCTCTCAGAGAAGCTTTGGCTGTTCTCCTGGGCTGAACTCCTCCTTCGCCAAGGATGGTTGATATCCTCTTGGGAGGAGCTGTGTTATTTGCCTTGCCTTGAGCGTTGTCTTCTGGCTTTTGCCTCACACCTTGGCTGGGAGCTCTGGCTGGCCTTCACCTTGAGCATCATCTCCAGGTTCTCTGTGCAGATTCTTCAGCTTCCATCACGGATTCCTGGACATTGTGGTGAAAATTTGATGGGACATTGGCCTGAGCTTTAGGACCTCACCTGCATTCCTCCAATTCCTAGTGCACAGGAACAGATCTCTTGTGCTCTTCTTCTACATTTGAATCTGTGAGTAAATATTGTGAGTTACTCTTGTAAATCTGTGTCCTGCATTAAATCTGTTCTCTAGTGAGCATAGACTAAGTACATCACTTAAGCATAAAGACTTGTTTATAGCTACTTACACAATAGGTCTGTTTAGTGTGATTAACCTTGTATTACTGGATTTCATTTGTATCTCATAAACATATCCAATCCATCTCATGAACATATCAATAAAGCCAGATTCTGATGTCTGGTGTAATGATTCGTGGTGAAATTCTGAACTACTCTTTTAATATATGCACAAGGAAAATTGCATCGCAATATATTAAAATCTTAAATTTTGTTTCCCTTCTATAAAACTTTAAAAATATTATTGTGACAAAATATACATAATAGTCATTAGGTATATATATGTGTGTGTGTATTTATATATATATATATATATATATATATATATATATATCAGTAGCACTTAGTACACCCTCATTGCTAGTTCTACTAAAATTGACAGACACACACATCCCACATGCATACAGGCTAGAATTGCTATTACTTTTACTAAGTATGTTTAAAAATAAATAACAGTATTACTTATCTGTATTACTTATCTCTATAAGTAAAGTTTTATTAATTTTTATTAATTCATTGAACCGTTGCTTTTTTTGTCTGCCACTGTGCTAGAAACTAGAGATATGAAGATGAATAATTCATTCCAATAAAGTGTTGGCAATCAACTGGGGATCTAAATCAACTACTGGTACTGAAGTTTAACAAGTGGCAACAGATGAACCAGTTACACAAGGCGAAACAGGTTAAAAATAAGCATAGACCGCACATTGGATGAGATAGGACTGTTTTGAGTGATGAACGGTTTATTAAATGGAAAGGCCTGGAGGAGATTTCTGTGCTAAAGTGTCACTATAGCAAAGTGTATATTTGAAGAAAGGAAAGTGTGTTGGATTGGTGGGAATCATGGCTTAGTCATCTGCATGTTAGGCTTTGATTTTTGCCATATCCACATAATTTTTCCTATATTTGCACACTGTCTCTATTCGTTCCTTAATATTGTCATTTCATTCAATTTGCTTCTTAACTGAATTTAATTCATTTTTAAAAAGTTCTGCTTCATTGACCTAAATTTAAAAAAAAGAAATCTTTTAAGAATAAAAGGTAATACAATTTAAAACCACAAATTATTAAATTTTTGTGGCATATCATTAACTGATAAAAAATTCTAAGTAGAGTTACACTAACTTTTGGGTTAAAAAAGATCAGTATTAAAAATCCTTTAAATGAAGCTGGTTGTATAGCTCAGAGGTACAGCATTTGTATAACATAATATGCTCAAGGCTCTGTAATCATCCCAAGTACCACACCAAAAAAAAAAAATTCTTTAATTTTAAGAATTTGAGCTAGGTTGGTATTTTCCCAGAAGAATTAAGAACATCATACCACAGCAATGTATGTGCACTCATGTTTATAGCAGCACAATTTGTTACAGATAAATCTTGGAAACATCCCAAATGCCCATCAACTGAGGAAAGAATAAAAAAGATGTGGTATTTTTATGCAATGGAGTAATACTCAGCTACAAAGAAGGACAAACTCAAGACTTTTATAGGTAAATGGATGCATCTAGAGGCCATACTCGAAAGAGAAATAAATCAAACACGCATGTGTAAACATTCTCTTGTCTTCCTAGTGTAAGAAACTAAAAGGATAAAAAAGACTTAAAATCTGAAATAGATACTGAGAAAGGGAAAGAAACTGCCCACAAGGAAAGAACAACTGGAATGAGAGAAAGGATAAGTGAAAAAGTGAAAAAACAGAAAACTATATATATATAGTAGTTAACATAATTATACTGCTGATTTCTTTTAGTTCATTGAAGGGATTAATTGGTACTTATATTGGCTGACTAATTTTGCATGCCTATATCTTGTAATGTGAGCAACAGGAGAATGACTACAAGTTTGAGACAAGCAAAGGTTACACAGCTTGGACTGCATAGTGAGATCCTGTCTCAAAAAAAAAAGATCTTAAAGATATGAAAAATAAAGATCTTCTTCTCTTGAATTAATCAGAAAATAAGAAAAATTGAAATAAAAAGTTTCAATAAAATTGAAATAAAAATAAGTTTTCTTACTGTGTAATGTCTTGTTATTTAAGATCATATTTGTGTATTTTTCCAAAGCATTTAAGTACTGTGAGTGGGACAGGTTGCACACTATAGAAAACTGAAATACAGTTTCAATGATGAAAATGTACAGTGGAAAGGAAAGAATATATAATATTTAATGTCTATGAAACTCATCCTATGTAATTGTATGTAGTAACAGGTACTTACCAGGAATAACTGCACTTATGGTGAAACAGAAAATGAATCAAGTTGTAAAGGTGAGATACATATGTAGTTTTGAAATGATTCCAAACACATAGTTTGCTACAAGATGTTTTATTTTGAAGTCTATGTTTGTGTTACATTTTAACATTTTAAACATGGATCTCTTATAGGATCCCATATTTGGGAACTTGAAGTGAGTTCCCCCTTCCTTAGAAAGTATGAGTACTCTCAGTTTCCTAGACAATTGTTGTATCAGACTTCACTGGACCTTCCATCTGTGAGTTACTGACCTCAACTACCGAACTTCAAAACATACAAACTCCAGAGTTTGGCCAACACTTTAAGAGTTTAAATCCTAGCATAGCTATACCCTGCTGGCTGTGTCTCCATATGTCACAAGCTTCGGCTACAATAGGCTTGGAAACCTCTTACATGAAGTACCTCCTGTGTCTCAGTGATTTCCACTGTGGTGGTCAAGCCCGCTTGTTCTGAGACTATTTCGTGAAGGTACATCTCAGACTTTAATGAGACTCCATGCTAGCCTGCTCTATTCTAATTAAGAAACTGGATTTTAATAATTAAGGAATTGATTGAGTTGCTAGCAGTTTCTTGCTTATTCATTATATTCCCTGTGCAGTTTGTTGACATTATTCTCCCTCTATTTAAACAACGTAAACCTAAAAAAATTTTTATAAATTACAATTTATAAAGTCATAATTTGATCATCTTGTTAATGTGACCATATGCAACAAGAGGGCTATGAAAGGAGCAAGAAAAAGAAAACAGTTCATTCAAGGCAAATTTCTTTGCCAATGGTACATTGATGATGTTCAAAAATGTATGTTTCCTGAATCAGAGATGCAAACAAAGCTTAGCACAAAGGATTATACAGTGAGGGGAGAGTATTTGGAAAAAAATAAGCAATACTTAGAGATAGTGCTCTTTAACATTGGCAAGACTTAATTCACCACAGTTCCTTCTAAAAACCTGTTTCTCTCTTTCCTAATGGAATGGCAGTGCTTCCTGGATGTCACTTTCTTTGGTTGCAAAACCAGAAATGATTGTAAATTTCTGCAGTAGGATATCTGTTGCTTCTTGAGGGCAGCTTCATGGATCTGTTCATTGATTGTGTTTTCCTTATTGAATAATGTACTAAACATTTTTGTGTGAAATTGATTTTTGACTCACCTTAAGCAAGTTATAGGTCTTCATTAGGTCTGGTTCTGTACTTTTGTTACTTTTGTTTCTATCTTATTTTGTTATTAATACCAGTATTTTGCTGTTTCTTTTCTTCTTTAATTCTTTTCAAAATATGTATGGTGGACAGTTAATCTTCTTTAACCTTAATTATAATTCCTTCTAAGTTACTTTAAATAATTTTTGAAAAATTGGTATGTAAGATAAAGCAACTTTAATTTCCACTCAGTTGCCCAAATCAGAATTTGCACTAACTTTTAATATGTTTTTCTGTATCTCCATATCTGATCAAACAATAAATATCGTTTATTCTATTTTCTCAATATCTTTCCAATCTATTGCTTTTACCGCAATCTACATTTTCTACATTCATTATGCATTCAGTTTTCTCAAATAAGTTGCTAAAAGGGTTTTTTTGCTGGCCAGATGGCCTCTATTTATTCCTGTGAGCTTTCTTCTTAGAGTTTCTAAAGTGAATTATCTTAAAATAAAACAAACAAAACCAACAACTCATGAATATCTTACTGTCATGCTCATTGTCACTGAATGGGTTCCTGGCTTTTAGAGTCAAGTTCAAACTTTGTACCATAGCATATGAGGCACCGAAAAATTTACCTTCCATATTTCACTGACTCTGCCTTCCAACTTCTCCTGTTTAATTTCTTTTGAATGCTGTGTTGTAGACCCACTGAGCTACCCATGATTTTCCACCATACAGTGCACTCTCAACTTACTGTAGCTATCCTAACTCTTCCAGCATTGTATGTAGCCAGAGCAAACTGTCTTTGAAGTACCAAATTGTCAGACGATTTTATTAGTAAAGTTTGACCAGCAGTCCAGATCTAGAAGCAAGGTCATTTTAAGAGACAGATGTCAAAATGGATGGATGAACTATACCTTGTCCTAGGTGCCTAAGCTAACCAAGGAAGTATGAAAAAATGAGAATGGATAGGTCCCTCAACTGCACCCTGCCTACAACAAGAGACATATTGCAAATCTATAAAAGAATACTTGTTTCTATCACCACTTACTATCACCTTATCAGAAGATATTCGCAGATGGTCTAGTAGTTAAGTGAACCACAAAATAATTGACTGGAACTTCTGATCGAATAAGTATCAGGACTTCCCCATTCTTGGAATGTTTTTCTCTTTTCCAGTAAAAAAGAGAAAAAGAAAGCTTAATTTCTGACACAGTCTCTAACTTCTTGGGAAAAAGCATGTAAAATGAAAAAAGAAAATAATCCTTTCTACCCTATTTGGACAGTTCTACTCACTTCATCTCAAGAGATATAAAGGATGTTTACTATGTAGAATAAATTTCACCTTTGCTTAGACAAAATTTATAACAACTTATTAATTATTAATATCCAATTACCTCTTGCTTTCAGGTGTAATAGATCCATTTTAAATTTCCTCAAGAAAATACATAGATTCCTAAACACAGCATTATCAGCGACAAAAAGAAGAACAATAGTTACTTGGAAACAAGAAACTGTTCTTTCAACAATGGACAGAATGTTGGATTTAAGCAATGGATTCCATTTGAAAAAATGTACCTATTAAAAAATCAATACTCGTAGCTCTTGGGGGTCACAGCAAATGTTTTTAGAACCTACCAAAAAAAAATTAAAGACTTATGAGCATTTCACCTGGCAAACATTTTAAGCTTAGGATTTTTCAGACTTTCAAACTTTAGAAATTGTATTTTAAAAAATCCTCTAAATTTTGACAAACTATTACAGAATTAAAACAGCATAAAAATGATAACTATAGAAGCAATTGCACAATTATATCTATGATAGAATTGTATAGGTCATAAAGGTAAATGCATACTGGTACTAATATACTTTATATACTAGAAACTAAGAAAATAAATAAATTTAGTTTCCTTTATAATACAAATTGAATGAGCTCTTAACACTAATTGGCACTGATGTTTCTTCATTTGGATTTTCTAAAGGAGCTTAGAAAAATCTTAAAGTTTGCCATTTTAAATGGTGATTAAAAACTCAAAGATTTATTGACATATTTGGTAAGTTCAAAATCAATGACAGTTCATCATTCTGCACAGGCCTTTTTGTTTCTATTTGAAACATACAGAAAGCTGAGCCAACTGCAAACAGCAAATTTTATTTTGAATTCCCAACTGGAATAATTATTTTGCTGAGGTAAATACTGAAATGTCCAATTCTTCCAAGGTTCAATCAGAATATCTCAACTTAATAATTGGAGAAACATCAATAAAAATACCATGTTTGTAATCAGTTTAGTGTGTTCAATTTTTTCCACTCAGTTCACCATATAAAATAGATCTTTCATGATAAAACAGAGAAGAATTTTCTACATTCTCTCACCCCATTTTTTATAGATTACAGGTGATAAAAAACCAAGTAGAATACAAAAGTGAAATCTGCATAGAAGCTAAGTCACTGTGGTAAATTAGCACAAAGGAATCCCATGAGGTTCTCCCCAGAGTATAGGGATTATTTTATTTCGATTGGGAAACTGCATGATTTATTTGTTCATGAAATATGAGAGGGATTACTAGCAACCATAATGACATTTTTTGCTTGTAGGTTAAAAAAAATTGTAAGTAACTCTGATGCTTTTATTCTAGCAAACAATTAGATGGGCCATGGGAACAAAGAAAGCATTGGTAGGTGTGATTATGTCAGTTCTACACAAAAAGCCTCATTCGAAGTACAGTTAATATCTGCTGCTATATTTGCTGCTAAATCAACCTAAGAGATTCAATGCTTTCAATACTGTTTTATTTCCGGCGTCTCTCCAAATGCTTGCAAAACATGAAACATTTATATCCTTTAAAACATTTGCTCCTTGTTGCAGGGGAATTTTTCTTAAAAACTAGTAAATATTAGTGCAAATCCTAACATCAGTTTGATTCCTGATATGGGACCATTTTTAAATTCACCTTTGTATTTCTCCTTGACTTTTTTTATCTTTCCCTGTGCTTCTACCTTTAAATCACTCTTTTCCTGAATTGCTTTCCAATAAACAGAGCTGGATAACATTCTGTTGATATGAAGGGCTATATTTTGAAGACAGAAATGGCAGTTAAGATATTGATTTCTTGATGCACTGCCACATATGCCACTAATGTCAGACTTCTGCGTCATGATGGAATCTAAATTTGTTGATACTATTTTTTTTTAATTTTTACTATTCAGAAGGTAGCACCCACAGGAGGCAAACAATTACGTAGGGTGGATATACAGATGAAATCTCAGAAATTATCCACTTAAAGCACTCATTTCTAAGATGAAGAAATATCTAGAGATACTAAGTTATGCACCTAAAGAGCTATAATGCTTAGCATCATTACAGCACTTGAAATTGGGTGTTATGAATTCTTCTCCAGGGAAGAATACCACAGATGACTGTCCTTGATCTAAACCAGCAACTGTAATTAAAATCTATTATATTTCATTTGTAAGAGCTAATCATTTATTTGTTTTTAAGTGGTTCTTTTCTTATTAAGCCTAAAACACATATTAGAGAGTACACACAGAATTAAAATTTTGTATTTTCATTAGTATCTGGAAAATCACTGACTTGAAGTCTAAGAACAATTTTGATTCAAAAAAAAAGAAATAAATAAATAAAAAGAAAGAAAAAAAAGAAAGAAAGAAAGAAACTCAGGAACTTACTGAAGTCAAAGAATTTAATTAAAAACAATGTTACGTTTTGCTCAATCTTCATATAGCTTTTCCCACATATAGCTTTAGCTGTCTTATGAGGCAGGTGTTCATATTATCCATGATACTGGGATTTAGAAATGTTAACTAATCTGCTTAAGCCCATAGAGTTATTAAAATTGGCTAGCCACTTATAGAAGGCAGAAGTTAGGTTTATCTGCACAATAATCTGAGTATTTCCCTGGTTCTTCATTCTGAATTATGGAACAGTAGGATATATCCAAAGGAATCATAATAATTTTCTTACTTACAGAATGTCTTTTGTTCAGTTGATTTTAGTGTCGTGGCTTTGGCTTACATATTTCAGATACTGGTACAGCTGGACAGAGTAAATCCTGTATCACATCAGTTCAAGCCATGTACACAAGACATGAGCTGCAAGGCCTTCTGGGGCTGTGACCTGCAGAAGCCCTGCCTGAGGCAGCACAAAAGAAGCTGCTCTGTAACAGCCATTGTGCTCCTTGTAGGGAAGTTGCTCAGTAGCTCACTTTCACGTGATACAGTGTTCCCTTTCTGAAAAAAAAGTTTTGAAACAAGTAGTTTCCCGACAACTAGAGAAAAAAAATTTTTTTTTCCTAAGAAGTAAGTGTACATTTCCCTTGTGGAAAAATTAAACTAAACTAACATTCACCATTTGTGTTTTGACTGCCATGAAGATCAATTTAAGGAATTTGGCTGCACCGCAACTAGTACATCAGCAGGCTAAGTTTTTGCTTAATCTTATTTTTTTATTCTATCTTTATATTTCCAGGTCTCTCCCAAGGTTTTTTTTCCTCTCCCATGTTTTAATTTATATTCTATTCCACTAACCTTATCATGAATTTGATGTACATCAGTTCAGTGTATTTGGAGCACCCATGGTAGTTCACTGGAAGTGCAAAGCTCAGATTTGTCTACAAATGGAATATATAAAAATAGCTATAATTTTCAACAATTGTCTTGTGCACATCTCACACCAGCTCCTCAGAGGGATCCATTTTCTTCTCAGTCTCGACACATCTGACATCTTTAAAAGTAAAGGAAACTATTCCATACCTCATCAATTATCTCATTTATACCTGTCTCCTCAATCTTACCAAAAACAGAAAGGACCCAATTCAATGCAATTAGAAATGAAAAAGGTGAAATAACAACTAACTTTACTGAAATCCAGAAGATACTTAGAAACTACCCTGAGAATCTGTATTCCAGTAAGTTGGAGAATTCAGAAGAAATGGATAGATTCCTAGATATGAATTGTAAACTTCAAACAAGAAGATATAAAAGCCAATAGGCAATGAACTTGAAGTAGTCATAAAAAAACACCCCCCCCAAAAAAAAACAAAGCAAACAAACAAACAAAAAAGACTAAGAAAAGCCCAGGACCCAATGGATTCACCACTGATTTCTACGAGAGATTTCTACATGGATGATCTAATGAGAAAAATCCTCAAAATCTTAAATGTAATTGAGAGGGAAGGAGTTTTCACAAAGTCATTCCTGGAAGACAGCATTATTCTAATTACAAAACCAGAATAAGACCAAGCCAAAAAAAGAGAATTACAAGCAAATGTCTTTAATAAATATAGACACAAATGGCCTCAAAAAGATATTGGCAATCAAAATGCAACAAATTATTGAAAATATCATGTATCATGACCAACTATAATTCATCCCAGGGTGGCAGAGATAGTTCAACATATACGAATCAATATTACATAAACAGAAGCAAGGACAAAAATTACCTGATTATCTCAAAAGGTACAGAATGAAATGATTGACAAAATTCAACAGCTATTTATGAAAAAAAACCTGAAGAAATTAGGTATAGAAGGATCTTAGCTCAATCTAACAAAAGTCCTATGTGATAAATCTACTACCAGCATTGAATTGACTAGGGAAAAACTGAAAGCTCTGCCTCCGAAATCGGAAACAAGAGAAGTATGTCCACTATCACCACTCCTGTTCAATACAATCAGTACTCAAAACATTAGCCAGGGCAATCAAGCAAAAGAAAGAAAACAAAAGGGATATACGTACGGGAAAAGAAGTCAAATTATTATTATTTGGAGATAACATGATCTTGTATGGGAAGACCCAAAAAATTATCCAAAAGATTCCTAGAATTAATAACAAAATCTAGCAGTGTAGCAGGATAAAAAATCAACATACAAAAGACAGGAGGATTCCTGTATACTAATAATGAGCATCAAAAGAGAAATTAGGAAAACCTACCATTCATGAAAACATCCAGAAAAATTAAATATTTAGGAATTAATCAAAGAACATGAAAGACTCCTACAAGGAAAACTACAATACTGAGAAAAGGGAGATCAAAGAGACCATCAGAAAATTGAAACGTATCTCCTGTTCCTGGATAGGTAGATCCATTATCAAACAGCCCATACTTCCAAATCTACTGTACAGATTTAATGCAATCCTAATTAAAATACCAAGAACATTCCCTAGAGAACTAGGGAAAACCTTCCTAATATTCACAAGGAAGAAGTAGAGAACTAGAATAGAAAACGCAAGGAGGCATCACATTCCCAGACTTCAAGTTACATTACAAAGTTAGTTTTATTAAAAGCAGCATACTATCAGCAAAAATAAATGAATACATACATACATACATGCATGCATACATACATAAAGTGATTCAGTAAGTAGACTATGAGAAGTCAGGCACACTCTGCTCTCAGATGCAAAGGAACCAAAAAAGACAGCCTCATTAACTAACGATGAGGTAAATATAGACTATCCACATGCAAAAGGTTAAATCTAGACCTATATCTCTCACCAAGTACTAAACTAAAATAAAAATGAATCAAAGATTTAAGTGTTAGAAGAGAAACATTTAATCTCTCGGAAGATAAAGCAGCAGAGGCATAAGCAAAGACTTTCTGAAAAGAATGACAATTGCACAATAGTACCAAGAATCAACAAATGGGATCATATCAAATTAAAAAGTTTTGTACAGCAAAGTAAGCAACCAACACTGAAGAGACAACTTACAGAATTGGAAAAATTTTGTCTGCTATTCTGCAAACAAAAGACTGATATCTAAAATATGTAAAGATCTCAAATAATTAGACCCCCTCAAAATAAAAGACCTAATCAGAAATGGGCAAATGAAAGGAATAGACACTTTTCAGAAGATATATAAGTGGCCAAGAAATAAACAAAAAAAATATTCGCCAGCTGTACTCATTAGAAAAGTACAAATTAAAAGAACACAGGTTCTACCTTACTGTAGAAAGAACAGCTATCAAGAAATCAAATAATAACAAATAATGGGTAGGCTTCAGGGGAAAAGGCATCCTTCTACATTGGTGAGATTGTAAACTAGCCAACCATTATGGAAATCAGTATGGAGATCCCTCAAACATCTAAAAATAGAAATTCTATTTGATTCACCTGTTCCCTTTATAGATATCTTCTGGGAAGAGTTCAAAACAACCCAAAATATAAAGAGCAAATAAAAAATAAGAAGGTTAAGGGAGATAACTCTTTTGCAAAAGAGAAAGGAGTTGGAATTTCTTATAGTTAAAGAGTTCTAGTGTCATTTAACTTGAAAGGAAAAATAACAAGACTTTATATCCTGATGGAATTAAGAAAAAGTAGTCCAATTATATTCCTTTGATCTCCTCCAGCCTCATCTTACATATTAATCATATGGATCACCTGGGTGACATATAGAGTAGAACCAGCGTGTGTCAGAATCTTTCACTGATATTTGGGCACTGGTCTCTCACCGGGGCCTTGCAACATCCAAATTTTGCCTAGGCCGGTGGGCTTTTATCAATTAAATAAGTATCTTTGGAGTAA
The DNA here is from genome assembly GCA_004363535.1 of Dasyprocta punctata. Taxonomy (NCBI): domain Eukaryota; kingdom Metazoa; phylum Chordata; class Mammalia; order Rodentia; family Dasyproctidae; genus Dasyprocta; species Dasyprocta punctata. The sequence goes on along the minus strand of RJWM01001337.1, from coordinate 39,057 downwards.
ACTCTACATATATATTTTCCCAAGGACAGAAAAATATCAAGGACTCCCTAATTAAACAAAGCAAATTTTAAATTTTTCCCTTAAAAACCAATTGTTTATAGGACAGCCAACATGTCTGCCTTGATTTCAGCATTGAGTATACTTAGTAGGGAAAATAACATGTTCATCTGCTTATCCTTGTCTCTGAACATCTGTTCTACTTACTTGGAAACCTGACTCATCCCTTAAGAAGTGAATTCATCTATTTGTTTTCAAGTTGTAGCTGTTTTCTTTTGCACACTTTTTGTGCCACTGAAATGAGAGATAATCTGTGCATTTTTCTCATTCCTCATCATTGTCTTCAGATTTTTCTGCTTTCCTCCTCTTAAAAAGTGATGCTTTAAATTTTGTAATATTAAACTATTCCATCTGCTACCTGATCCTTATTGCAGTCATCTGTAAATGCCTAGCTGGGTCACTCACTCTTATTTTTTCACTCACTCTCATTTCTCTTGGTACACTATTACATTCTATAACACCACTTAAACCTCATTTCAAGGGAGTTTAAAAATGCATTACTTTTCCTTTGTATACTGTGAATTGTCAGTTATTTGATGTCTCGTTCCAACTTATTTTGCCTTTGATCCAATCTCAGTCAATTATTCCTGGCCTTAGCAATAACTTAACTACCTCCAAAAATCCCAGTTTTAAACTTTCCATTCTTGAACCATCACCTTCTATCTTTGCGCTTACAGTCTTAGAATGTCATCTATAATAATCTCATAGGAAAAAATAAAAAATCTTTAACAAACCACTATAATTACAATTATCAAAAATTAGGTGATAAAGAAGAACATTTGGAAACTAAAAATATGCCAACTAACAGTTTAAAAATTAAATGGAGCCTTTAATCCCAGCACTCGGGAGGCTGAGGTAGGAAGAGCGATGTGAGTTCGAGGCCGGCTTGGGCTACAACGCAAGCGCAAGGCCGGCCTGAGCTACACAGTGCGACCCTGCCTCAAAAAACGAGGGCCGGGAGTTTGGCTCAGTGGCTTACGCACCTGTCAGGCAGGCATGAGGTTGTGAGTTCAATCCCCGGTGCCACAAAAAAAATAAATAAATAAATAAAAATTAAATGGAATGGCCAAAGATAACTTTCAAGTAAATAAGATTGGAAAATATTCTTTTCATGTACAATTTCTTTCAAAGCTAAAGAAAGAGCCAGGAAAATAAAACAATAAACTAAGAAAGAAGACACGGATTCCAGAAAACAGGGTTCTAACACATTAGAGTAGAAAGGAAGTTCCCGAAAGCAATAACTGAGCAATAATAGACCTACACAGAAACCGATCCAGAACAGAAAATGGACAGAAGGCTCTTGTGTACAGTCTCTAGAAATAAATATATATGTACACAGAGTCAAGTATTTTTTTAAATAGAAATTTATGGTTCTCTTGGGAAGAATTAACACATACATACACTGGTCAACTTTTTGTAGCTGGCACAGAATACCTATCACTCACAACTTGAAGGAGCAGGAAGTTTGCTTTGGTTCACAGTTTTGGAGTCTCCAGGGCATGGTTAGTTACCTTCAAGGCAAAAAAGCATTATGATTGAAGGGCGTGGTGGAAGAAAGCTGCTCAGCTCATGGTATTCAAGGAGCAGGGAACAAGCAAAGGGTGCCAGAGAGGAAGTAGCCAGAAACTAGATACAGTTTCCTAAGTTATAGCTCCATGACCCACACAGACATAACCAGAAATGTGCTTTGCCTATCTCCTAGGCATCTTTAAAGCCAATCTACTTGACAATCAAGATTAACCACTGCAATACATAATTATAAATAAACAAAAAGCAAGAGAATTATTAATTTGGGGAACATGTAGAATAGAAAAGACTGTGCTAGGAAGAAAATAACCATGAGAAGCTAGCTAGTTGGTTCTACAATGAATAATACCTATACTTACATAATGCAGTAGCGTGCTGATGTTGACTTAACCAAATAGGACAACAAGTATTTTTACAAGATGGAGAGAGAAGGAATTAATGGAAGAAAAGAAAATTAATAGAAAGTAGAGTTAATTAAACATTTTACTTTAATATTAAATCAGGCAATAGCACATAAGTAGATTATTTAGAAACATCAGAAAACAAAAATTTAAACAAAGGATCTTAGGGAGGATGAAATGATAAAGTCACTGTATTTTGTTGTGAGTCTTTTAATACTAATTATTTTTACCTTAATAAAATGAGCATTGATTTTTAAATATTTTTGTTGTAAGCCACTTGAAATTATTTTAGCAATTCATTTGATAAATAAATAAGGATCTTTGTGCATTAATTTGTTGACCACTGATTTAGCCGGTAATGATCAGTAAGTCCACATATATGAAAATGCACTTCTGTAATGGCTCTTTAGAACAGTCATCAGAAGCACATTGTTGATTTGACTTAGCATCAAGAATTTTGGATCTGGTATCATCCCAACTGGAAAGTTTGTAACCCCTGCTCTGCTGTACTTGGTTTTAGTTATCCTTATGAGACTAGTATAAATGTTCTTTTTTAAAAATAAATAAACATAACCATCCCCCTCCCTACTGGTGGCAATTCTATGACATAAACATCCTAGTAATTGCTGCACTGGTTGACTGACTGTGCAACCCATTCTCTTCTGTTTCCAGTTCCTGCTTCTGCTTCTGCAAGAAAGGAAACTAATTGTGGCCTCCCCTGGAGTGATGCTGATTAACTGGTGGACACTGATTGTTACTGTGGCTGTTGATTGTCTCACCTGGCCAGTGCTGCCCCATCAACCCAGCTTTATACACTGTAGTTGGCTGCAATAGCAGAAAATGCCTCATTTCTAGAAATTTTATGGCATCATGCTGGCATGCAGAACCTCAATGACCCTAATTAAGGAGAGGACTCAAAGTTGAAAATGGTATGTTTTAAAGGTTTGAAGAAGTCAATAGATCCTCTAAGTTCAAATATGCCTGATTTCTCTCTCAAGCCTTCTGATCTTGAATTCAACATGAAATAACACTTGCTTCAGAAAAGCACTGCAGTCCTCTGTCTGTGACTGCTGGCTACCCTGTTTCCATCTACTGTCTACCTCTCCCTCCTGAACTCTGAAGTACTCTGTCCAGTGTTTGCCAGGTGTTGCATTAGAATGGACTCAGTATATCTCAACTGCAGCTTTTGCTTAGTCAGAAACTCATTGTTATCTACCTCATTTATTGGTCAAAAGGATATGTACTTCATACATGTTTGCTCAAGAAACACTATATCCTAAATCAATGACCAGTGGTCGTCAAATGAATGCATGAAGAGGCTCATTTATCTCAGTAAATGCGCCATCATCTATTGTACTTCTTGAGCATGTGCTAGAATTTTTCTACCCTGGTTGACAGACTTATTCATGAAATCTTTCCAAAATGGCTGATGCTAAGTTCACATCCAGACTTAGTGAATCAGAATCTCCCAGAATTAATTTCAATGTTGGAAATTTTTTTAAAGTTCCACAATAATTATGTTAGGAAATTAAGTTTGAGTACCATTATATTTCTGCGATCTCTTCTTTTATTCCTCCAATTACTGAGCACATTTAGATCCTCATCATCTTTTCCCTAGATCTTGCTGTAATTTCTAACTGTGCTTCTTGCATCCTGTTTAAATCCCTTGATGATATTACATCTCTTTTATTTCACAAATGTTAGTTGAGAGTCATGCTTGGCATTGAATTTTTCCTCTACCATTTTGCTTGAATCATTTTTATGAAATTCAAGTCTTATAATGATATTCTAGTACTTAAAATTCTGTAAGTTCTTTTTTATCCCTCAACATAAATTCCAAAGTCATTATCATAGCAATGATCATACCCCATTTCTTCCCCCAAGTAGTCTATTAAATGCCTCAGATGTGCTATTTCCTGCTTCCTAAATATGTATACATCTTATAGAATTCATATGACAGTTTAAAAACCTATTCATGAAATCCTTGGTCCTATATACCAATAACAAATCCACTAAAAAAGAAATAAGAAAAATAATTCCATTCATAATAGTTTAAAAAATTAAATACCTAGGAATCAAACTAACCAGATAGATCAAAGACTTTATGTTATAGTGTGTTCAGATGGCTCCCCCGTCAAGTCTTATGGAATCATGGGCATGTCTGAGTCTGGCATTAGTGATTGGTTTGTTGTCTGGCACTGGGATTGGTGGTGTGAGTGCAGCACATGCCCAGGGGTGGAGCCGACATACAGTGTAAGGGCAGGAAGAAGGCGTGTCTTTTCTCTCTTGCCAGATTGTACTTTGTTGTTTGTGGCTGCCATGAACAGCTGCCCCCCAGCAACATCACCCTGCCTTGTAGCCAGCTGAGTATGGACTGAAACCTCCAAGAACTGTAAAAAATAAACCTTTCCTTCCCTAATTTTGAGCATCAGGTATTCTGCCTCAGCTATGAGAGAAAAGTAACTAAGACACTTTATAATAAAAATTGGGTAATACTGAAGAAAGTGAAGAAGACATTAGAAAAATAGAAAAATGTCCCTTTTTATTTTTATTTATTTATTTTTATTTTAGTACTGGGGATCAAACTCACAACCTCACACCTTCCAGGCAGGCACTTAGGCCACTGAGCTAAATTCCCAGCAAAAATGTCCCTTTTAATCTCTAGAATATATAAAGAACTAAAAATGCAACAACAACAACAAAAAACTAACCACCCCCTCAAATCACCCAAATAAAAAGTGAGCAAATGAACTAAATAAACACTTCTCAAAAGAAGTACAAATGACCAATAAGTATATGAAAAAATGTTCCACATCTTTAGCCATTAAGAAAATGAAAGTCAAAACTACTTTGAGATTCCAACCAGAATGGCTATCATCAAAAATACCTAGATATGGGGAAAAATAATCCTCCTATACTGTTGGTGGAAATATAAACTAATGCAACGATTATGGAAATATAAACTAATGCAACCATTATGGAAATAAGTATGGAGATTCTTTAAAAACTAAAAGTAGAAATACTGTTGATCCAGCAATACCTCTTGTGGGTATATTATCAAAAGAATTAAAGATATCTTATTAAAATGATACATGCATACCCGTGTTTATGGCAGTCCAAGACACAAGAATTTTTTTTTTTTTTTTGTGGTACCACAGACCAAACTCACAACCTTGCACCTGCCAGACAGGCACTTAAGTCACTGAGCCAAACCCCCAGCCCTCAAGTCACAAGAACTAAACTGAAAATAGCTTATATGTCCATCCATGGAAGAAAGGGGAAAAAATGTGGTATATACACAAAATAAATTATTATTTTATCATAAAGAAAATCATTTCATTTGCAGAAAAATTGATGGAACTTGAGATCATTATGCCAAGTCAAATAAACCAGATTTGGAAAGTGAAATATCTCAGTTTCTCATATTTGGAAGATGTAAAATAAATGAGTAAACTAACTAATTAAAGAGACATGACAGGAACATAGAAGATAGACTTTTGGAAAGAAAAAGGGCCATGGGAGAGAATGTAACAGGATTGAAAATGAGCAAGGTATGTTAAATGGATATACCAATTCCCTACCTGCATTACTAGAATGCTAGTAAAAAAAATTATCTTCCAAATGTTGCAGTTTTGTTGTTCATTTATTAAATATGGAAATGATATATAACTGAATATTGTGTAAAAATGTAGAATAATAGTGAGAGTTCTTCATTTTATTTGGTTACTACCTATGTGGCAATTTTTAAACCTAAAAAATTATCTCATCAAGAAAAGAAATCTGTGAAGTAAAACCTATTATTCTCTTTTAATACATAAAAAGACCCTAAAGTACAAAAACATAAAGAAAATTGAACAAGGTCACACACCTTTGAGTGATAAAGACAGGTGGTCTAACTAAAAACCCTCTCTTAAATATTGCGTTATACTGCTATTCCAAAGTGGAAATGAAAAAAAAAAAGAGTTAATGCCAGGAATGGTGCTGCACACCTGTAATCCTCACACTCAGAAGACTAAGACAGAAGGACTATAGAGAGTTTGAGGTCAGCCTGGGCTCTATAATGAGTTCAAGACCAGCCTGAACAACAGAGTGAGACCCTAAGAGAGCTGCTATAAGATAAATATGGTTTCTACTAAATGTATGTTTTCACACTATATTAAAGTCCAAAATTGTAGGTCAAATCATGATCAGTCACAGACGATGAAAGTGTTTAGATGAACATTGATAAAATATGACAAAAATAAATAAAATCTTCGAACAGACAAGTCGAGATTCTTTGCTGACATTATCCAAGTCACCGAGAATATATCTAAAGTCTTTTTAAGTGTATTAGGTAATTTTGCTAGTAATATTTTGGTTGAAATTCTCTCTCTTCATGCTTATTTCCTAAAATGATTTCAAAATAATTCAGCATGTATTCAAATGACCAGTCACACACAGCTCAGCGAGAAAATACTATGTTTTGTCTTGCATTCTATTTAATGTCTACCCCTGATTAGGTAACAGATAAAATACAATCTCTGAGGTAATTCAACTGAATGTAGTAGAAGCATGAATACTGTACTCATTTCCTCCTAGAACAGGAGACAAGAAACTAAAGTAAAGCAGATGTTGGGGTGCTGTGCTTGTAAACCTAGCACTCTGGAAGGCTGAGGCAGCAGGATGACAAGTTGGAATCCAGCCTGAGCACTTTAGCGACTTAGGGAGATCCTGCTTCAAAACAAAAACTAAAAAAGGCCTGGGGTATAACTCAGTGCAGAGACCCTGGGTTCAATCTCAGCACCAAAATAAAGAAAAGAAACTAAAGAAAAACAAGAAATGCTTTGTCTTCCAAAAGATGGACAAGTAAACTTTATAATGTCACTCTTATTTTTTAGGATCAATGTTTAGATGTTAAACTACCATCTTGTAAATTAAAATTACTAAAAAGTAACAACATATTTCAGTCTTCATCAGAATATAAAGAATATCTATCTGTACATTCTCATGTCATTAGTGAATGAAGACATTGCTCCATCTTTCTTCCTGACCTATGTGCTTGCTTTTGTTTCCTGTACTCAGTTCAATGCTGAGGAATAGTAACCACAAAACCCCCCCACATTATTCCTTTGTTCCCAATATTAGGGTGATACCGTCCTATCTACCATTATTAAAAATGATTCTAGAAACAGCATTTTTGTTAAATTTAAAAGATAATTGACTGCTTAAAACAATAATAGCAGCTCTGTATTTTTGGATTTAACATGACAAATTTATCACAAAAGTTTATAATAAAAAAGGAAGTATATACTTAAGCCTTACGTTACAAGTGAATAATGGTAAGGTAAAGAGAGGGATAATAGACTAAAAGATTAAAAAAAGAAATACTTGCTTGCTTAAAGCAAGCTATTTAAATATTAAGATAGATCAAATAAGAGTAGAAAATGGTATACTATTCAACCACTAAGCATAAGAACTCTAGAGTGGTTGTATGAATAGAAGAAAAATATATTTCAATATAAAAATATTACAGAGAAATGGAGGATAATTTACTCTGATAATAGGATTGATTTGCAAGAAAATAATGTAAATGTTTATATGACTAATTATAGAGTTTCAAAAGAAATACAGCAAAACCTAATAGAACTCAAGGAAGAATCAAATCAAGAATTACAATTTGGGTCTGGCAAAAGACTGTGTACAAACTAAACAGATAGATGATAGCTACATGATGCTGATTATTATGATGACAGAGTTATAAACTTCTATATCTTTATAATTAAAAACTAAATTTGTTAAATGTGCAGATGACTGGCCATTCACAAAAGCAGACATAAGAAAGGCTGATGCATATATGTAAAGATGCTCAATATCCTTCTTCATTAATGAAATGCAAATTAAAACTGTAACAAGATAGTCTCACACTTACTAGAATGACAGAAATTTAAAGGTCTAATAAGGCTGTGTTAGCAAAAATACAGAGCATTAGAACCCTCACACACTAATGATGGGAATGCAAAAATATACAAGAGTTAGTTCCTTATGACAATCTCTTATAAAATTTGACTCACAATTCCATTTTCAAGTGTTTATCCTAAATTCCAGCATCAAAGAGTAACAGAAGAAAGAAGTTCATGGATAGGAAGGGTGGAAGTCCTCCTAACTGGGGGGATTATAGTCTATTACACTGATGTTAACCTCTATCCATACGGGTAATCTCATGCTGGTCTCTGAGCTATTTGAGAACTGACACTAGAAGTCTAATGGCTAGAGTTCAGTTCTGTGGAAGATGCAGCCTCTTTTAAGCCCTCTATATCCCAGTTGCTTTGGGTACATCCAGTATCCTCTGGTTACTGCAGTCTCCCCATCTGGCAATATTCTTAAGAAGGGTATCAATTTCGAGCACCAGGAGAACAATGAAAGCTCACATTCTGCCATGATGATTTTACTTATAGAATTAGCACCGTGGTTTATGAACCTGCATTATCTTATTTAATTATCATAACAGTCCTATGAGCTATGTCCCATTCTTTACTTCATTTTACAAAACTAAGGAAGAATGTGGAACACAAAGAAATTTGAAAGCCTTCACATAACTTGAATGCTAGGGTTGAACAATATTGTAGCAATCTGGCTTGAAAACCTGAAGCCGAATGGTGATCAATAGCATTCTTGGAGAAAATGATATCAGACAAATGCAGGTCATTTCATCCAGGCCATGCTCAGATGTATTGAATCATTTTTGTCTGCAACAGAAAACTTACTCACTTTCCTTGAGATTCAGTGTTCATCTTTCCTGAATTGTGTTGGTTATTAAATTACTAGCCTATAAGTGCCAGTACTTTGCCCTTTGGCTTTTCTTTCTAAAGTTAATACTTGTTAATGTTTCTCTTTAGATGGGTTTAAAAACATCAGTTAGGCTGAAGTATTGTATGATTAAAGTTCTGAGATACCATCCTTTCTGGTTTTTCCACATGGATAACTTTTTATTTTGATTGACAAGAGAAATGATGCTTTGGTTTAGCCATAACATAATGGCTAAACTAAAGCAAAGGTGTAGAATAGTTATTAAAACAATTCACGAAAGATGAAAGTTATAATACTCATGCTACCTGATATTGAGAAGTACATAAAACCTGTGATAATGAATAAAAGAAAAATAGAGTATTTGATGAAAGGATAGACATAAATCATTGAAACTAAACAGAGCCTCTAGATAGATCTGCTCTACATACTGAATTGATTTTTTACATAAGTGCCAAGATCATTCATTGGAGAAAGCAGTCTATGGGAAGAGGACAAGGAGGTGGAGGGAGGGAGCCAGGAAGAAAGGGGAAGAGGAAGTACAAAGAATGAAGATGTGTTATACCAACTGCCCCACAATGAATATAACATAATCACTATGTACTGCAAACATGTACTAATGGAAATTTTTTAAATTAATAGTAGAAAAAATGAACCTGACCAAAATGTTAAATCAAATACAAAAATTAACTCAAAAATTAAAAGTAAAATTTTCTTTTTTTTTTTTTAAAAGTAAAATTTTCAAGGAAAAAAAAACTATATGATCTTGAATTTTATAAGAGTTCTTCAGTATAATACTAAAATGTTATGATATTAAAGGTGATCTTTAAAAGACAAATTAGACTTTATCAACATTTAAAAGTTTGGCATTTTTATATAACGTTAAACATAACATACAAAATTGGAAATCTTATTTCTAGCTATTTGCCCATATAAACTGAAATCTTTTGTTCATCCAGAAACTCCTTATGAGAATATTTAGAAGTTCTTTACTTTGCACTCATAAGCACACAAAGCTGGAAACAAACTGTTTGCTCTTCCACCAATAAGTGGGCAAACACACTATGTTCTATATATACATATGTGATGCAATCACTGTCTTCGTCTGGGAAAAAATCTAGATGAGTTTGCAACATCTTGCAGTATCCAAAAGGAAAGTACTCAGAAGAATCAAAATAAAAAAATAAACAAAAGAATGGAAAGAAAAAACTGAACAGAACCCCCATTTGCCAAATTTCAGCAACAAAATTAATTTAAAAAATACTAAACTGCAGCTGAAAGTATAAAACAAGTATCTATGAGTTAACATTAAAATAATACATGACTAAATAAGTGAGAAGAGATAGCTAAATTATTTAAGTAAATAGTAAAAAATTGATAATCATATTTTAAAATATTAAATCAACATACAGCAAATACACACAAAATGCATATCTATTGAGTCTTTTTATTCAGATCCATCTCTTTTGTTTTTTTCAGTTTTTCAAAAAAAGAAATTTATTTTGCTTCTTCTTGACAAAAACCTACAGTTTTTATTTGAAACTCTAAATGTTCACTTTGGTCTTTTATTCCATTTTATTTGCTTTTAATTCATTAGTTTTTGTTAAACTATATTATACATGCACTTCCTTTATTTTCATATTTTAATACTGTCGTGACATTTAAATTTTTAGTTGTTCCTTGCCAGTTTATATGACTAGTTTTTATATACTATCCTGGCATCCTACATACTTTATGAATTGACTTAGTAGCCCTAGCTAATCTTTTGTGTAAATTCCATTGTGTCTTCTGCATACAGGAGCATTTCAACTATGAATTAAAGAAAAAAAAACTTCTAGTGCTATAATCTGGTTGCTTTTATTTATTGCCTTATTTCACAGACTAGATCATTCAGAACAATGCTTAGTAGAAATGATAAGAACAGAAATTCTTGGTTTGTTTAAAATTCTAGAGGGAAATAATTGCCTTTTATAACAAATACAATGTTTTCTGTAGATTATTAAAAATGTACCTTATTTAGTTGGAGAAACTCACTTCTGTTCTTAGTTGCTGAGCATTTTCTTTTTAGAAAAGATGTTGAACTTTATCAAATACCTCTTAGGTATCTATTGATATGAATATATATATTTATATAATTATCATTATTATTGGCAGTGATTAATGTGGTATGGAGTATTACCCTCATTGCTTTATGAATATCAACTCTGGATCACTGAGAAAATTCTACTTGTTTGTTATGTACATATGTGTGCATGTTACTTAATGCACTAAAATTTTGCTAATATTTTCATAATTATGTTCATGGATAGCATTGCTTTATATTCTTATTTTCTCATAGTTTCTTTCGGTGACTATCAGAAACAATATTGAACTCAGAAAAAGATAGGAAGTATTCATTCTTTAATTTCCTAGAGAAAGTTGGCATACAGCTGGTAGCACTGCTTTCTTAAGTAATGAGTAGAATTTACTAGTAAAGTTAATTTGTCTGAATTTTTCTTCATGGGAAGAGTTTTAACTGCAAATTCATTTTCTTAACATTTACGAGTTTCTCTGGTTCATATTTAAATGCTGCCCCCAGTGCCTCCTGTGCTTATTGGTGGGGATTTGAGGAGGAATTTGGATTATTGGATTGTGATACTCAAAAGTGGAATAGTGCATTGGTGAATTTATAGCCAAATGTGATGCTGAGAGTTGAAGCCTAGTTAGATGAGGTGAGTTACTGCAGGAATGGCCCAGAAGGTCTATCTTCCTCTCTTCTCCCTTCAGCCCTCTCTCTGCTTCCTGCCATATCATGAGCAAGACTCCTCTGCCATGCTCCCTGTCCTGAAGCCAGTTGACTGTAGACTGAAACCTCTACAAATTGTTAACCAAAAAAACCTTTTCCTCCTTTAAATTGTGGGTGTTGGGTATTGTGCACCAGCAATGGGAAAGCAACTAAGACATAAGGCTGTTCAGTTTCCTTCTTTCTTCATGAATTTTTCAATATTATCTAAGCCATTGATTTGCTTAATGTAAAGATTTTTACAAAATTTTCTTATAATCATTTTCACTATCTGGAGAAATTGTGGGTATGTCACTTCTCTTATTCCTGAGATTAGTAATCTTCTCCTTCTCTAATTTTTTTGATTGATCTGGAGAGGTTTATCCATCTTACTGAACTTAACAAACATTTGCTTCTAATTTTTATTTCACTGATTTTCACTATGATTTTATTTCCATTCTTCTGTTGGATTTGGATCTCCTCTACACTTTTTCTAGTTTGCCAAAGTGAAAGCTGAAGTTAATGATTTAGGGTCTGTTTTGTTTTCCAAGTTAAACATTTAATAGCATAAATTTTCTCTTAAACACTGTTTTACTTTATCACCAAATGTGGGGTATTGTATATTAACTTTAATTCAAATACAAAATTATTTCTAATTTCTCTTTCTTCTTTGGCAAATGAGTAATTCAGATGTATTCATATAGTTTCTGTGACTGTTAAATTTTTTTGTGTCAAGTTGGCTAGAGTATGCTGTCTTGGTTACTTATCTCTCATTGTTGAGACACAATACCTGATGCCCAAAATTAGGGAAGGGAAGGTTTATTTGTTACAGTTCTTGGGGATTTCTGTCCATACTCAGTTGGCTCCAAGGTGGCATGGCATGGCGGGACAGCCATTCATGGTGGCCACAAACAGCAAGGAGCGAACCAGCGAGAGAGAGAGGACACGCCTGCTTCCCGCCCTTACATTGTATGTCAGCTCCACCCCTGGGCAAGTGTTGCACTCACACCATAATTCCAGCACCAGCACCAGACAACAACCAATCACGAACAACAGACTCAGCCCCATCCAAGATTACATGAGGCTTAAGTGGGGGCCATCTGACCACACTATGACATATGCTGACCAACTGTTTGGTAAAACACTAGTCTGAATGTTGCTGCAATTGTATTTTGTAGAGATAATTAATATTTTCAATCAACTGACTTAAAGGAAAGCAAATACTTTCCATTGCATACCTTATCCAGTCAACTGAGAGCCTTAAAAACAAAGACTGTGATTTCTTGAAAATTTAAGGATTTGGCTTCCATACAGCAAAAAAGAAAATTCTTCATGTATTTCTATACTTCATACTCAAATTATTGTCTATTTAACTATCTATCTACCTATTTATCTATCTATCTACCTATTATCTCTTTATCATCTATCTGTCTGTTTTAGTCATTTTCCTGTAGCTGAGAAACAATACCCAACACCCACATTTTAATAAAGGAAAGGTTTATTTTGCCTCACACTTTCAGAAGTCTCAGTTCATCTATGGTCAATTGTCTCCAAGGGAAAAAAGCAGACTGGTGGGAGAGCTTAGCTGAGGAAAGCTGCTTACATAGGTGTGTATAGAAAGCAGAGACAGACAGGAGGAGCCAGGGAGGGAGATAAAAACTTCCATTTCCCAATTCCTGTGACCTGCTCATCCAACCAAACCCCAGCTCTTAGGAGTGCATTCAGCACTGGATTCATCACTGATGAATATAGAGCCCTCATGACCCAATTACTTTTCAAAATCCCTGCCTGAGTCCAGGAGAGATTTGGGGGGACATTCTAGATCTAAAACATAAAATTCTATTAATTCTGTTTTCCTAGTGACTTTTAACTAAAATAGTGTCTTGGTTACTTTTCTCTAGTTGCTGAGACAAAATACCTGATGTCTAAAATGAAGGAAAGAAAGGTTTATTTATCTTACAGTTTTTGGAGGTTTCAATCCATAATCAGTTGTTTCCAAGGCATGGTGGCATGGCACAGGGGCAACACTTCAAGGCAGCAGCCAGAGCAAAAAGTGGAAAACAAGCCTCTTCTCCTGCCTTATAGTGTATGCAGGCCACCCCCACACGCCCAGGGCAGATGTAGCACTCACAAAATCTCCTTGCCCTCCTTTGCACAGGATGAGGATATTTACAAAGCCAGAACCCTGGCTCCCTGCTGAGTCTCTCCATTAAACTTCTCAAGTTGACACAATGTATCAACCATAACAAATAGTTTTCAAATATTTGGTGATATTTGAGAGATCTTGCTAGGTTGCATTAATTAATTCTTTTGTATTCAGACACCATACTTTGTATTAGAATTTTTAAAATTAGAGTAAATTATTTTATTGCCCAGAATATGACTTGTCCTTGTAAATTATGCAATTGAAAACAATGTGTTCTTCTGTTAATGGGTAGAATGTTCCAGAAATGTCTTATAGGCCTGTTGTTTAAAAGAGTTGTTCAGGGATATTTCCTTCTATCTTGTCTTTGAAATCCACTATTGTTCTCATTGTTTTGCTTTGTTCTGATTAATTGTTCTGCTTTATTCAATATTCTGTTTTGTTTTTGGTTTGATTCTGCTGTACTTGAGGGAATGGACAACTATTGTGAAGATAACAAGACATACTATGGTAGGTATTGTTGTTTTCCTAGTATTCTGCTTTGAAGTTCTGTATCAATTTTGCTGCTTTGATTTTTGATTGGCTTTGTTCTGTTTTGTTTTGTTGGATTTACTATCTTTAAAATAAAAAAATAAATAAAAGAGTAGTCCGCATTTCTGTTCCTTTACTTATTTAATATTTTATTGCATTATTTTATCCAGTTTTGCAAGGGACATTTGAAATCCACCATTATAATCATAGATTTGTCTATTTTGTTGCAGTTTACTAATTACTGTTTTATTACTTTTAAACACTAACAGATTCATAAAGTTGTTAAGAATGCAGTGATCTACATTTGATTTATTGTTATGAAATGAATTTCTTTATTCATGAAAGTTTTTTATTGATCTAAAATCTTGTATATTAAGATACTTTCCATTAGTAGTGGAATTTGCTTTATGGTTATTCCATTTGCTTTTTTCCCCTTCTTACTATGTGTTCTGCGTGCTTTTTCTCCCTTTCTCATGTTTTTCCATCTTTTTTTTTTTTTTTTTTTTTTTTTTTTTTTTTTTTTTTTTTTTTTTTTTTTTTTTTTTTTTTTTTTTTTTTTTTTTTTTTTTTTTTTTTTTTTTTTTTTTTTTTTTTTTTTTTTTTTT